>APFE030358776.1:3141-17571 GCA_000404065.3 Pinus taeda | reverse complement strand
TATATATAGTTGCAATAAACTGATACCCATCTTAAAAAGAATAATCCTTTACCATATAAGCTCTGATTTCAATGATAGTTTCGGTAGATATCTAATCATACAGCCATGCTACTCGCCTATTCACAACCTGAGATAAAAAAACCACATATATTTGAACTTTATGGTTATGATTAGTTCGAGGATTTCTAAAATATTTTGAAATTTAATAGAAAAATAATACAACCATTGTACCATGTCATCAATCACAGGATGAGATAAAAAACCACATATTTGAACTTTATTGTTATGTTTAGATTGAGGATTTCTAAAATATTCTGGAATTTGATAGATAAATATATAATTTTCCTTTCCTATCAGTTATATTCCAAAATCTACCATCAAATTAAGTTCAGTTCAACAAGATTTTTGAGTTTTTCACCTCACTATCATCTAGGTTATCATCAACACTTTCAACTGGTCGTAGCTGCAACATTTGTTCCATATTCACTTTACTTTCTAGAAAACCACCCTGCTAGATCAAACTATGTATATATCAGGTGGGTGGCCTAAATTAAATGATACCAGAGTAGATTATGAGAAAAACCAAAAAAAAAAGTACAATGACTTCAGAGGAAATACATTATTCAGATTATTCCAGGAAAGTGACTTCAGAGGAAATACATTATTACAATTATTCCAACAAAGTGTATATCCTTCTGATGCCAAGGAAGCGTGTGGCATCTTGACGAACTATTTTAAACCCTATTTATCTTATATCCATATATATTTGGATTTATTTTCAACATATAGTAAAATCATTGTGTACTAAAGAGATCTGTCTAAAGTCTATTTTCTTATGTTATATTCATATATATTTGAATTTATTTTCAACATATACTAAAATCATTGTCTACTACAAATATATGTCTGTATTGTCTATTTTCTCTGAATTTAAAAAAAAAGGGAAACAAAACCTTCATGCGTTTGCTACCAAGGAATCGAGGAGGTAATTTAGAATCAAGGAGGTAATTTGATTGTATAATTAATCTAGTTATATAATCAATATTACAAGACGCCTTCATGTAGAAAATATTTTATAACTCCGATAATCTAAACTAGATAAAAAGAAGATGACAACAATTTAAGTAAAAAAAAATGATAACAATTTGTGCTACCACTCCACCTATTATCTCTAAAATTAATGTTGTCTTTTTGAATAATATATCAACATTAGTTTTATGTTTCATTATGCAAACAAATATATTAAAAACATAAGATATATCTCTTATCTATGGAGAGGAGAGCTTACTGTGTCCTCGAGCAATAGAGAAATCTCATAGTCATCCTCCTTTTTTTCCCACCTTTCAGACATTTCTCCTTGTGAAATTCCACATTCATGGAGTAACAAGATGTCATGCATTCTAAATCCTCATTTTTATCACAAGTACCTCATTTTCTTTTAGAAACTATTGGTCCTGATCAAACTCAATATCCTCCGCATACAGAGGTAGAGGCAATTTTTGAGGACCAGACGAAGCATCCGAAACCATGGAAAATTTTATTATTTGATGGTGTATATAACTCACCATAATCCTATAAGTTGCATAATCATACAAGTTGTGCTGAAGTTTGAAAACTTATTTGTTTTATATTTAATATTATTTTATTATATTTTAATAAACTATCTCTTTTTAGTTGGAATTATCATTTTAGGACAACTTTTTAATTATTTGGTTCATAGATGATTTTCTAAATGTGCTAACTAAATTAATTAATCAGGTGCACATGGCTGCACCAACTTGTGTTACTCATTCCACTTTTTCTTTCCTTTTCCTTTACAAACTTGTATCACATTATGGTTTTCTAAATGTGCTAACTAAAATAATTAATCACTAACTTTGACTAGCCTCTTTCATTTTTGATCCCCATTTTACCACAAGTAACACAACCAAATCATTCAACAATTGTGCTCTCGCTAATCTTGCCCCAATTCATGTCCGAGTTTCATGAAGAGTCTATGTCATCACTTGCAATGTACTTAATATCTATGGGGAAGTTTATGTCCATCACATAATAAATATTTCAAACCCAAATATAATCTGATAATGTATGTGCAGTTGTTATAGATATTATGATAAGACTCAACTATGGTCTATTTAATAAGAATTTATTAAATAATGTTAACAATAGGTTTGTGCTTAAGCTATGCTCATGAGTGTCAACTACAATAATAAAAATAACGTAGCCCTAAGCCTAATGGACATAATATAGGGAGTATAAGGTGAGTCATAAAGATAATTTTAACTATAAAGAAGTTACACCAACATAGTACTTTTCTAGGTCATGTCTCTCCAATTAATACTATTATCTCAAATAGGGGGCTTATAGCTCACTTCACTTTTGCTATTCTAAATCACCTTAGAGATTAAACCAACTTATTATCAAAGCATGTGTGATTCATAAATAAGGGTGTTCTGACATGAATCTCAACTCCCAAACACGATTCTTCATACATTGCTCAATCCCGACTTCCCCTCTTCTTATTCTATATTGCTCCTTGACACTCCTCCTCCTTGCATAAATTTAAACTATGAGGCACAAGGTAGCTATTGCATATGGGAGCATTTATATCTAATAAGAAAAGTGTTATACTGTCTTCTAATTTTCTCTACAAATGCAATGGCAAGTGTGCCCTAAATGTTGGAAATTTCATGGTTAATGTAGTATAAGCTAAATTAAAAGTTAATGTCTCCTATACAAGATCAAGAAAGATATTCTTAATCCAACACCATAGATAAATACATGTTTTCCATTTCCATAGTTGCTACCAAATCTCTCTCAGTGATGGATTTGTTTTCTTAATAGACTTGCCTTTACTAATGAAAGGTTTTTCTGATGAAAGCCACGACTATTCCATATAGAAGCATTTAGATGTGATACTAAAATTGTGCTACTCTATTATAATTTTCCCTACAAATGTTGGCAATATCATGGTTAATGCACTATAAGCTAAATGCAAATTTACTTTCTTCTATAAAAGAGCAAGAAAGCTATGCCCAATAGCCAACACCAAAAAGAAAGACATGCTCACGAATTCCTCAGTTGCTACCAAAAAGTGTGATACTATATTATAATTTTCTCTGCAAATGTTGGCAATATTATGGTTAATGCACTATAAGCTAAAAGCAAAAGCTATGCCCAATAGCCAACACCACAAAGTAAGACATGTTCACCAATTCCACAGTTGCTACCAAATCTCTCTGAGTACCAAATTTCTCTTAGTGTTGGAGTTCTTTTCTCAATAACCTTCTTTTTACTACCCTTGACGTGATAAAAGTCGCCTCTCCATATATTTTTTACTATCTGCACAAAGAACAAAATCTCTTTTCTCAATAACCTTCTTTTTACTGCCCTTATATATTTTTATATTTCCACAAAGAAAAAAAACTCTTTTATCATTTCTCAATAAACTTCTTTTTACTACCCTTGAAGTGATAAAAGTCACCTCTCCATGTAACACAAAGGACAAAAGATATTTTCTCAATAACCTTCTTTTCGCTACCCTTGAAGTGATAAAAGTAACCTCTCCATATATTTTTTACTATCTACACAAAGAACAAAAACTATCAACTTCAAATGAACCATTCAAATATAAATCACTTCCTTCTAAGACACTAAAAAACACAATGTAAAAAAATTAGTAGATTAAACAATCTTTAATAGGTCAAGAACCCACAAAGAAAAGAGAATACTCATTGAGCATGAAATAAAATAAGCATAAAATTGTTAACAACATTCATATAAAACCCTCATCAATACGGAAATAGGATTTGAACAAAAGTTAGGCTCATTATAGTACAATCTTAAGATTCTTCAGGTTGGCAACAGGAGTGCCTAAAGAAAATATAACATAGAACAACATATTCCAAAGATAAAAAAACTTCATGCATCTTTAACTTCAACATAGGCCTCATGATGTGTAAAGCTCAAAGAATAAGTATTACCTTAAGATTTCATTGTAGCATGGTCCTTGCCATTTGTCAAAAAAACATTAATTAGTGCTATATGATATTGCCTTACAACATTTCTTTTGCAACATCTAGGGCAATTGCTAGTATAATATTCTATGACACAAATTGGCTACAACGTTGTTAGTTATCTCTCAACAGAGAGAGATTGCGGCTATGCACATATACAAAACCTATTATGAGGGGACAAAATAAAGACCTTTTAATGTAAATAAAGAACCCTAGAGGTCTAGAAACATAATCCGAGAAAATTAAGCATACAAAGGTTTGTAGGGCGTGAGGTGGTTAGTCGAGGCATCGAATTTTTAGGGGTGTGACTTTTGCATACAATACATTTTTTAGGTGCACAACATCTTAATGGGAGAACTCTTCAAGACATACAACTGCAGATTGGGGCATGACCATGCCATCAAAACTCTCAACACAACAATTTTCCAAAAAATCAATATTTATTACATAAAAATCGTCTTAAAAATCTAGGAATCAAAATAATAGGAAAAGTTCCAAAAAGATAAAAAACCATTGAGAAAATTGAAGAGATAAATAGCCACCAATATCCACTTGGATCATTACTATACCTTATACTATAGAAAAAATATGTAAAGAAAGAAACACTATCCATAATATAATTGCTACATAAAAATAAAAAAACCTTATTTTTCTATTTAAAAATCCAACTATTCCCAAAAATAAAAAAAAAACACCAATAAATGAAGTGTGACTACAAGTTAAAGTGTGGAGCAATGCATTTTTATTTAAACTCCACTAGACCCCACTAGTGCATGAAGAGGCAAAATGCATCAGTAGAGTGAAATGAGTGTTTCTTAACTAATTGGACTCTTTGGACTCTATATGATATATGATGGTATCATATATTATTTATTACAGATTTTGTTTCTTTTATTTTACATTCATTGGCTATATCCTTCTCATAGCTTCCGGTTGACGTATTTTTAGTGTCCAAATTTTGTTTAGCAAGCTATCATCATTCACATAGCCCTCAAATCCGTTTTGCTGACAGCCAAGCTTTCCTTTCTTTGCAATGTGAACCGGAAATAGTTTTTGAAAATCATGTGCTCAGTAAAATGGTGAATAGTTACTTCTACTTATGGGAAAGCTAGAATGTAATATTTTTAAAATAATTATTCTGTTATTAACTCAATTTGAATACGATAGAAGAAATGCATACTATATTTACTCCAATCATGTGTATAAGTAAAGTTAACACATCAATCTAAAAGCAGATAGATCATTGTCCATCCGGATCTTTGTTTCGTGTTTTGATTAACATGTAAAAAGCCATTGCTTTCTCGCTATTAAGTATGAAATTTTGTTTTCATTGTTTAAATTTTTTTGTAATCATGGCTTAGGTTAATGAAAAATAATATATACAAATAGTTTCAACAAGGAAATTCTGAAGTTTCGTAAGAGTTTAAATTTATTTTAAAATAATTTATTAAGTTGTAGATATTGAGTTTTTATAATATTTTATTAAGCTGTGGACATCGAATTCTAAAAATACTTTATTAAGTTATTTACATATTATTGCATTGTTATTGAGATATTATGTTGTAGAAGTTTTTATTATATCATTTTTCATTTAGGTTTTTATATTATAATTATATTATAATATATTATAAATAAATAAATAAATAAATGTAAAAAATTATTTATTTATATATTCAGAGTTATAGTTTTTATTAAGGAAAAACTCAATAGAGCAACTATAATATAATAACAGACAAATGTTACTTAACAAAGTAATCTAGAGTTATCTTTGATGGGCTCACCCACTATGTTTCAGTAATGCAAGAGCGTCCAGCTAGGGCACCATCACCGGGTCTTGGTCTCTGCCAAAGTGGAAAGTTTTATTAGCGAATTGGTTTCTTTATGTTCAGCTTGTCAAAATAGGATGTAGGACTTTGTTTTCTTTTTAATCTCAGTATTAGTTAGGGACAATTTAGTCGGTTAGGGTCACTATTTTGTTTGTCCTTAATAAACAATAGTTTAATAATTGTTCTTTCATTTTAGAAGAAAAAAACAAATATGTCTAATGTAATATCTTACAGTATAGGCCAGACTGAATACATGAGCAGTTGTGTAACTAATAGAATAACAACTGAAAAAGTTAACTAGACACAATTCAGATAACAGTGAACAAAAGATCTAAATGTAAAATCGAAAATCATTCTAGGGGGTTCAGCATTTTGCATACAGTAATCAAAGACATAGAATAAGTTTATTTTCAAATCCATCCATCTATAACAATCTTGTACTGTGTATCTATCTTTCCATTTTTCTTAACCATTAAATAAATCAGAACAACAAATATGGTGCGCACATACAGTTTCATTCATTTCCTCTTTTAAAGAATAGAGCACTGACAAATCAAATGTATACAACTTTTCTAAAGACGAGAATTGGCAAACAGTAAACAAAGGCTGTGGCCGGAAGAATCTAATGTAGCACAACAGTCCTCACAAGAAAACAAGAGCCTAAGCACCAAGTGGGCAAGCCACAAACAGAGGTAACCAGTGATAGTTTATCTCAACGTAATTTTCTTTTCATTTCCAATGGAATAAGAAAAAATATATATATGTTTGTTTATACATAGTAGTCCAGAGTTACGTTGCCAGGCAGAGTAAAAAGAAAACAAAATCCACGAACAAATAAACCCTAGTCAAGGGTTTGGAACAATCAACCTTTCTATCCAACTTTATAGTTACAACGAAACAAATTACAAACAAGGGCTGTGACAAGTGAACCCAGGTCGCATAGCGACATCAAAGAAGAATAAACAAACAAGTGTTGTGACTTGGCCAACGAAACCTATAGACTCTAGTTTTAACCATAAGATGAAGACAGTGACAGAGCTTACTGGGTAGGAACCGAGGAGTTCAAAACTGACCACGTCCAAGATCAAACCCTGACTTGTGAGACCAGAATAGGCAAAACCTATTAGGTCAACTACGAATAGAAGAGAACGAACAAAGAGAAATACAATTTAAGCAAAGGGTGAAAAAAATGACTACTTGGAGACTTATTTGCACAAAGAAAATGCAGGACATTGAGCCACAGAACATGGAGACCACCTGAGACCAAAGGGGCAATACACTGTTAGCGCTGGAACTAGACGAGAAAATAAATGAAGCATGGATAGTTAATTTAGTTGAAGAATATGAGCAGAGTGAGGTCATTGTGTCTGCAACCTGAAGCATGCGGAGACATTAACCAAAAATTAGCAACAGAACCGTAGTAAAACAAAGAAATAGCAGAACATAAACAATTGAGAGACTAGACAAGACCAACCAACAGTCATTTTCTTTCTCGAGAAAACAAGCCAATATTCTGTGCCCGGAAGTCAAATAGACAAACCTCCATTACGCCTGATAGAGTCGCGCTAGCAAAGAACATATCCACCTCTAGCACAAGCAAAGCCTGTGGCTCATTTCCATTTGCAGACAGCATAGAAAGCCATTTCTAGAATAAGCCCTCACTGAGTTCACCATGCAGAACGAAAACCCGAAATGAAAAAATACCAAAATGCCATGGGTTTTGCCAAGTTGAACAAGCGAGAAAGGAGGACCGAGGTAGGTACAGAACAGCTGTCACAATAAAACCTTCTCATAATGATCCAACCACCATTGGAACAATATCTTGTGATTAATGTGTGGTTAATGCCTAATCACAAGTCAAACAGAAATTGGTAATCAATGCTAGACAAAAGTTAGATAAGGTCGTATATTGGAGTGTGGGCTGGTCCCATCATAGTTGTACTAGAGCATAATTTAAAGTCGCCTTGAGAAATGGAGGTAAGTAGACAAGGTCGTGCAAGACGTGTTCGAAGGATAGCAGAGGAAGGATTGACATAGGATATTAGGATCCTTACTGCCCGTTTGGAGGCAGTTAAAGCAGGGAGAAGAAGGGATCCAAAGGTAGGTTATGAAAGCGAAGAGGAAGCTGTAGTGACAACAGATGGATCAGATGGAGAAGGATCAAAAATGAGAATGTTGAGGTCGGTCTTATTAGAAAGCAACAAATCCAAACCAGAACTCCCAAATTTTGACGACAATTTGTCCATAAAGGTTCTGTTGGACTGGATTAGTGAGCTGGATAAGTATTTCGAGTGTGAGGAGGTCAGTGAAGACCGCATAGTTAAGTTCGATGTGACAAAGTTGAAGGGACACGCAACCCTATGGTGGGATAGTGTCCAAATAGAGAGAAAGAGATTGGACAAGTTGTCGATCAAGAAATGGTCCAGGATTGTGGCGAAGTTGAAAGGAAGATCTCTGCCTAAGGATTACTAGATTACACTACATAGGAAAGTGCAGAATCTAAAGCAGAAAGGGATGACAGTAAGGGAGTACACTAAGGAGTTTTACCGAGTGAAAATAAGGATTGGTTATACAGACGACACCCCAAAGAAGACAACCACATATGTAAATGGTTTAAGGCTAGAAATATTAGATGAAATTAGTATTCTTTCTCTGAAAAACATTAAAGAAGCATATCAGAGTGCTATGAAAGGAGAAGGGAAAATTGCTAGAAAACAAAATGCTAGGAGAGGACGGGGAACTGGTAGAGGAAGAGGACAATCTTATGGCAGAGGGCGAACTTCTAGTAGTAATGAAGAAGGAAGTCATTCTAAAGCTTCCAGAACAACAGAAAGAGGTGACAACATGAGAGGTGGTAGGCCATATCAGTGAGGCAGGGGAAATGTCTGAGGCAGAGGAGCTGGTTATCAATGTTACAGGTGTCACAAGTGGGGACATAGATCGTTTCAGTGTCCTGACGTAGACCAAGCTGGATAGAGGGGTGCGTATGTCGCACAACCAGAGGAAGCAGAGGCACGTCCCCAAGAAGCTGAAAATGCTCTAGAAATAGGGGAATCCTTATTTTTGAATAAGGTGTTGCTGAAACCAACCAAAGAAATAACTGAACAAACTCAGTGGAAAGCTTTATTTCGGACGGTTTGTAAGTCACACGGTAAGTGATGTAAGATGATTATTGACAGTGGAAGTACAGATAATTTTGTAGCCACAAAGATGGTGGAAAATTTGGGGTTGAAGCGGTTAAAACATACCACCCCTTACAAAGTTTCATGGCTGCAAAAAGGCCACCAGTTGCTGGTAGATGAGCATTGCGAAGTGGAGTTTTATATTGGCAGATATAAGGATAAATTCATTTGTGACATAATTCTAATGGATGTATGTCACATACTTCCAAGTAGGCCATGGCAGTATGACGGGAAGGTGGTACATGATGGAAAGGAAAACTATTACAAATTTGTCAAAGATGGGATCAAGCATACGCTTGTGCCCATCAAAGATGAACAGAAAAGGGCGACAAGTGAGACAAGAGCATTGTTAATGACTGGGAAACAATTTTTGAAACAATTTGAGGACAACAAGGTAAGCTATGTTGTTGTAAGAAGAGCAAAGACGGTACTGCTACACACAGAGGTGTCAGATTTTCCCACAAAAATTTAGCAAATGTTGCAGGAGTTTACCGATGTAGTGGTGGATGATTTTCCAGATAAACTACCCTCGAAAAGAAGCATAAGTCATCACATTGACTTTATACCTAGAGAGAGTTTGCCAAATAAGGAAGCATATCAGAAGAGCCCCAAAGATAATGAGGAGATCGGAAAGCAGGTGCAGGAACTGCTAGACAAAGGATTGATAAGGGCGAGTTTGAGCCCTTGTGCAGTTCCAACAGTTCTCACTCCCAGGAATGGAGGAGAATGGAAAATGTGCACAGACTCGAGGGCAATCAACAAGATCACCATCCGGTACAGATTTCCACTGCCATGGATGGACAACATGATGGATTGCCTAAGGGAGGAAACATATATTTCTAATATCGATTTAAAAAGTGGGTATCATCAGATTCGAATTCGAGAGGGGGATGAGTGGAATACATCCTTCAAGACTAATGAGGGACTATATGAGCGCTTGGTTGTGCCATTCGGACAGAGCAATGCACCCAGTGCCTTTATGCGGTTAATGAATGAAATGGAAAAAAAATACATTAAGAAGTTTGTGATAGTGTTCCTAGACGACATATTAATTTTCATTAAGACAAGGAAGGAACACTTTTGACATGTTCGAAAAGTGCTGGAAAACTTGCAGCAGAATAAACTGCTGATAAATCTGAAAAAGTGTACATCTCTGGCAAAAGAGTTGGTTTATTTGGGCTTCATAATAGCAGAAAATGAGTTAAAGATGGATCTAGAGAAGATTGCAGCGATAGTCAATTGGCTATCCCGAAAAGCTTATTTCAGGTACATAGTTTTCATGGGCTAGCGAGTTTTTACCAAAAGTTTATAAGAAATTTTAGTGAAATCTGCGAACCTATGTTGGACACTATCAAAAAGGCCAGTCAACCGTTTCGATGGACTGATGCTTTAGAGAGGAGTTTTTAGCTACTAAAGAAGAAGATCACAGAGGGATCGATCCTCATGTTGCCAGATTTTAAAAAGCTTTTTCAGGTTCATTGTGATGTTAGTAGTACAACTATTGGAGCTGTACTTAGCTAGGAGGATAAATCTGTTGCATTTTTCAGTGAGAAGTTGAATGAAAGCAAGCAGAAATATTCATCCTAAGACAAGGAATTATATGTTGCTGTCTAAGCACTTAAGCATTGGAGACACTATTTGTTGGCGAATGAATTTGTTTTATTTTTGGATAATTTTGCACTGCAGTATGTGATGCAACAGCACAAGCTGAATCACAAACATGCTAAGTGGGTTGAATATTTGCAGAGTTTCACCTTTGTGTTCAAACATATCAGCAGGCAGGCCAAGAAGGTGGAAAATGCATTGAGTAGGAGGACCTTACTCTTGCAATAGAGTATTGTACAAGTGTTGGGTTTTGAGAACTTGAAAGATATATCAGACTAACACAGATTTTAAGGAGGCCTACGAGGCATGTTAGAACCACTTGGTGAGAGATAATAATCCATGGTTGGACTATAACTTGCAGCAGAAACTACTGTTTAGAGGAGGACGACTATGAATTTGTGACTCCTCGATGAGAGAGAATATTATTTGGGAAAAGCACAGTGGAGGGAAGTGCATTTTAATGTGGGAGATGAAGTCCTCGCACATCTGCACAAGGAACACTTCCCTAGAGATGCATACAACAAGCCGAAGTACAAGAATATAGGTCCCTGCAAAGTTCTCTGGAAATTTTCAGTGAATTCCTATGAGATACAGTTGCCACTAGGGATAGGCATTTCACCCATCTTTAATGTGGCAGACCTGTATCCATACACTATTGGTTCAGAGGAAGAGAGTACCACATGGCTTACACAGGACGCCCAAGATGGAAGTGAATCCTGGATGAGACAAATTCCTTACGTTCAGCTTTCCGAGATCGAGAGAATACTCGACACTCAGGTGGCCAAACGAACTCAGCGGAAGGTGGCCAAACGAACTCAAGATGAAGAACTGTCCTATTGAGGACAGTTCATGGCTTGATGCCAGGAAAATAGAGCAGGCAGGTTCTTCAGTCGAGAAGCTCATGGACCAGAGTCATGATTTCTTTTTACCCCAGGAGCATCCAGCTAAGGCACCATGACTAGGTTTTGGTCTCTACCAAGATGGAAATTTTTATTAGCGAATTGGTTTCTTTATGTTTAGTTTTTCAAAGTAGGATGTAGGACTTTGTTTTCTTTTTAATCTCAGTATTACTTAGGGAAGTTTAGTCCGTTACGGTCCCTATTTTGTTTGTCCTTAATAAACAATAGTTTAATAACTGTTCTTTCATTCTAGAGGAAAAAGATAAATATGTCTATTGTAAAATCTTGCAGTACAAGAAGGACCGAATACATGAACGATTGTGCAACTAATAGAATAGCAATTCAAAAAGTAAGTACACACAGTTCAAATAATTGTGGACAGAAGATATAAATGTAAAATCGAAAATCATTCTAGGGGGTTCAACATTTTGCATACAGTAATCAAAGACAGAGAATAAGTTTATTTTTGAATCCATCCATCTGTAACAATCTTGTACTATGTATCTATATTTCCTCTTTTCTTAACCATTAAATAAATCAGAACGACAAATATGGTGCACGCATACAGTTTCATTCACTTCCTCTCTTAAAGAACAAAGCATTGACAAATTTAATGTATACAAGTTTTCTAAAGATGAGAATTGGCAAACAGTGAACAAAGCTCGTGGCCAGAAAAATGTAATGCAGCACAACAGTCCGAACAAGAAAACAAGAGCTTGAGCACCAAGTGGACAAACATAAAATAGTCGTAACGAGTGATAGACTATCTCAACGTAATTTTCTTTTCATTTCCAACAGAATAAGAAAAAAATATATGTTTGTTTATACATAGGAGTACAGAGTTACTTTGCTCGACAGAGTAAAAAGAAAACAAAATGCATGAACCAGTAAACCCTAGTCAAGGATTTGGAACAGTCAACCTTTGTATCAACCTTTATAGTTACAACGAAACAAATTACAAACGAGGGTTGTGATAAGTGAACCCGGGTCACAGAAGAACAAACGAGCAAGTGTTGTGACTTAGCCAACGAAACCTATAGACTCTAGTTTTAACCATAAGATGAAGACAGTGACATAGCCTACCGGGTAAGAACCGAGGAGTTCAAAACCAACCACATCCAAGATCAAACCCTGACCTGCGAGACCAGAATAGGCAAAACCTGTTAGGTCAACTACGAATAGAAGAGAATGAATGAAGGGAAATACAATTTGAGCAAAGGGACAAGAAAAACCACTACCTGGAGACTTATTTTCACAAAGAAAATGCAGGCCATTGAGCCACGGAACACGGAGAGCACCTCAAACCAAAGGGGAAACACATTGTTAGCGCTGGAACTAGACGAGAAAAGAAATGAAGCATGGATAGTTAATTTACCTGAAGAATACGAGCATAGTGAGGTCACCGTGTCTGCAACCTGGAGCATGCGGAGACATTAACCAAAAATAATTTTACTTAAGGTGGCATTTTCATGATGATTTTATTTAACTTATGGTTCTTCTACTTCACTTATAATGTCTTATATAATGAAATCTAATGAATTTATGACCATATTTGCATGTATCTAATCAGTTTATGCACATTTTGGATACACGACATTAACCTTTACAACGACATGAGAGATATATTGAATAATTTTAAATTTATGCGTGATAATTATTTTCTATCATTTTACAATTTAATATAAAAAAAAATTATATTTTTTTTTCCTGTATTGAAAAAAATGTTTTTTAATATTATTTTTTATAAAATATTTCCACTTTTAATTTTTATCGAATACTTTCTTCCCCTGTTTATATATCATGGATGATGATGATTAAAATCCACTAAAGTTTATACCATAACTTAAGAATGTTAGAAATTAATTAAGATTTTTTAGAATTTTATTTCTATGCTAAAGAAAAAAAAATCAAATACTACCATAATTTTGTTGAGTTAAAAGATTTAATAAATTAATTAAAAAATATATTAAATATGAGTACATAATACACAATATATAAAAAGATTCGTTACATCTTCAATCCTCCTAAATTATTAAAAAATAGCAAACTATTTCACACCATTGTATTTGGAAAATAAGAAAACCCAACCTCTAAAATTAACAACTTAAAAACATTAAATGTTTCTCACACATCTCACACGTAACTTAAAACCCGAGATGTTTTTCTCACGCACATCTCGCACAGATAGAGACTTGAGACCGAGGACTTGAGCCTACATAGTTGTGTAAATGAATTTCTCACCAAACAAGTTGAGTTAAGATCCTTCAACTCATAAACACATACTAATAACTATCAACAAATAGTATTTATCCTATATTATAGCATTACGTATATGTTAAATATTTGCCGGAGGGAAAACAAAATAAATATATTTAGAAAGTTTAGATAACGTTCATAAAGAATATTTGAATTAATAATAATATTATTTTATAATGTATTGACAAACACAAATTTCTATAATTAAAAACAATAAACAAATATAATATGCAGCGTATATTGTTTATGACTTTTTTTTATGCCAAACGTAATTGATTAAAATAAAATATTTATATTTTGAAATCAGATATGGTTTTTGAAGAAGTGGTATTGATAAATTATGATATTATTTTATGATATTATAAGAAATTTTATTTATAAGTTAATAATATCCATGATAAAAATAGGTAAATATCCATAATTAAGAATCTTGTTATATTATATTTTGATTTTGAAAGGAACACACAAATAGTCATCAATTAATTAGAAAAGAACAATAAATTCCCTTTGTAGATATCAAAATTATATAGATGTAATTTTATTTATAAGAAAATAAAGAAAAAGTCAATGCATAGCTCTTGTGGGGAATGGATCTAGCGACTTATGAGAACCAAACCTCCTCACAATGACATTAACCAAAATCTTC
>APFE030358773.1:122789-182194 GCA_000404065.3 Pinus taeda | reverse complement strand
TTAATTTGAAATACTGTTCCATTTGTGCTAGCCATGCGGACGGGTTAGAACCGTCAAATTTCTACATATCCAACTTGGGAGGTCGCTGATTGAGTGGGAGATCTCTGTTGGGTGGTGGATGGGTGTGCCCGACGTGAGGAGAGTGGCTAGACTCACCCTCATGGTCATTATAGAGGTCCTCGAGAGCTGGCTCCTTTCCCTTATCGAGTGCTTTCCATACCATGCTATATAGTTCGTCAAACTTATTGTTGAGCTTGCTCATATCTGTTTCAAGTTTGTCTAGTCTTTCATTGGCCATTGCTTGAGCTCTAGTTGCTACCATACACCAACTTGCTGAAAAATTGGGACCGCAAAAATTTTTTTGTGAAGAAATTGAATGGTACCACTGTGCTCAGCTCGTTGTCCTGGTGCTGATGGGCTAGATCACAAATAAGTGCTTCGGAAGATCTCAGAATCTTTTTTTTTTTTTTTTTTTTGAAAACTCCTAACGGAGTTTTACTCCTTCTTTATCAATACTGCAGTCGCCAAATCCTCAAAATGTCAATTCCGCCAAAAGTCCTGCGAAAATTATAGCCAGGCACAAGAACCCTTCACCACTACTCCGATCTGGTGGATCTGAGAGATCTGAATCATGGATCACTGTTGCTGCTGATCTGATAGAGCTGCGAGACTGATGTCTGCTACTGCTGCACTCGCTGATCTGGAATAGATGATGTGTGATCCCACGATAGAAAGGGAACTATGGTCTTGAGGAGTGTTAGGTGCTACAAATCACAGTATACATCAGGGTCTGACAGTAGTACTCAGCCCAATGTTTCAGGGCTCTAACTAAGGAGGATCGACTGTACTCTTAGCCGTACAACTCGACTACCCTATCGTACGGGCGAGTAATCTCTCCGAGTGCTGTTCTCGGTGTACTGTAGCCACAAGACAGCCGAAGGTTTATCTATGGCGAGGCTTCAAGGTAGCTATGGGGCTTCCTATATACCCAGAGGGTACGTGGAAGACAGTCCGTGCGCGGTTCTGTCTAATGCGCTACTACTCGAAGGGGTACCCACAGGGGTTACAAGGGAGTCCAACAGACGTGACCACCTCTTGTATTTCCTGTGTGCATGCCTCCCCAAATCCGTAGGTTTATGCGCTTAACGACAGATCCCGTGGTTTAAAGACGCCGGAACACGTCTCTAGCCAAAAAAATTTTTGCTAAAATTTGGAGATCCCACCGAGCCCTGGAAAGTGCTCTGATACCACTTGTTATGCTTCTTAACCTGCAAAGTAATACCGAACCGAGAATATGCGAAGGAAAAATACCCAGAACACAGAATATGCGAAGAAAATATACCCAGAACACAGAATAGCAATGATTTTATTACTCAGAGAGAAATGTTCACAGGCCTCTTCGAGGCGGCAACCTCCAATAGAGCAGAGCTCGATTACAAAACAAGACACGATACTCCTCGCAGGGAGTCTCTATCCTTTATATATGACTCATACATGCAATACCACGGGCCAATACCGTGGGTTTTATTAATACCGTCTATCTAATACTACCGCCCATTTACCCTTTATCTAATACTACCGCCCATTTGCAACTAACTGTGGTCCCATCATTAATTGCGGGTTAACCACTTACAAATATTAATATGGGCTTTATTGACTCTTTACTATGACGTGATCCCATGACATAAATAAGGGGGTTAGGGTGGGACCCTAACAGCACACCTCTACTATAGGAGGCCACTCAGGATTTTTAGAAACTTACTACATGGTGAAAAAGGAATTTTTTTGGGATGACCTTAAATATGATATTCAAAAGTTTGTGGTAGAATGATTGGTTTGCTAACAAAATAAATTTGAGGCAATTAAGACCCTAGGTCTTTTACACCCATTATCTATTCCAAGTCAATGTTAGGAGGAGGTTTTAATGGATTTTATCATAGGTTTACCTATGTTTGAAGGAAAGAGTGTCATCATTGTGTTAATTGATAGAATTATCAAGTATGCACACTTTTGTGCATTATCTTGTCCTTCCAAATCCAATATAGTCGCTACTACATTTGTGGAAACAATTCAAAAGCTACATGGAAACCCAAGGATTATTGTAAGTGAAATAGATACCATTTTCACTGGAAATTTTTGGACAGAATTGTCTTCATATCTTGATACTCAATTGGCTTATAAATCATATTATCATCCTCAATCTAATGGGGAAACTTAGATAGTGAACAAATGTTTAGATGGATATTTTAGTTTCTTTGTATATGTTAAACGAACACAATGAGTCGAGAGGTTACCTATGGAATATGGTGGTATAACACTTCCTTCTGTACCGCAACAAAAATGACCCCATTTATGATGCTTTATGGATACCATCCACCATCAATCACATCATCTTTAAGAGACAATTCTAAGGTTCAAGAAGTGGAAGATCACATTGATCATCAACAACAAGTTCTCCAACTCTTAAAGGATAGCTTGACTCTATCCCATAATAGAATGAAATAATAAGAAGATCAGCATCATAGTGAAAGAAGTTTTGATGTGGGTGATTGGGTATTTTTACAGCTAAAACTATATAAAAAATATCCCTCAAACAAGCTAAGAAGGATAAAAAATTATCAGCCAAGTACTATGACCCTTACAAGGTGTTGCAAAAGATTGGTACTATGGCATAAAAATTGGAGTTGTTTGCATCTTCACGAGTACACCTAGTTTTCCATATGTCATGCTTAAATAAGGTTATAGGTGACAAGCTCCCAGTTCAAACTATATCGCTAGAACTTGACGACGAAGGAAAAATCATATTGGAGCCTGAAGAAATCACGCAAATAAGAATCTGATAGCCACATAATCAATCAATTTTAGAGTATGTCATTAAGTGGAAGAACTTACCTCTTGAAGATTCCACATGGGAGGATGATTATTTCATACAAAACCATCCAAAACTACTCAAACATTAAGGACAACATTTTTTTGAAGGAGAGGGACATGTTAGGTCCCTATAATACTAGTGTAGCCCCCATATTATTATTTTTGTGCCCAATAGAAGCCCGCTATTGTTATTTTTGAACCCTTAGATTATTATTGTTATGTAATCCCTAATTATATTTTCACCCTTTCGACTCCTATAAATATGAGAAATAAACCAATCATGTAATTACACCCTTTTAACATGGAATAAATCTCACATAAGTAAAATAAAAGGTGAAAGGGGATGCATTCTAGCCAACAACTAAGGTAAGTTGAACATGGGTCTCTCTTACTACATTGGAGTGGCGAATATGGTTATAACAACCAAGGTCATATAAAACCCTCCTTTCCAACTCTTTTTCTTGGAGTGGATCATGAGATAGTTTCAAACCATTCTAGAACCCTAACTGATTATTGTCATCAATCGATTTGGATCACATTCTCATATATATATATATCTATATATATATATATATATATATATATATATATATATTATATATATATATATATATATATATATATATATATATATATATATATATATATATATATATATATATATATATTATATATCACTCTCTAGGGATATTACAATACATGGGTTTAGACTTATTATTTTGCAGAACATTTATTTTAGTATTTTGAGTGAATCTATGATTAAATACTAGAAAAATAACATATTTTCACTTATATCTAAAATTTGGATGAGTTTTATAATGTTTGCAGGCATATTTGAAGATTCCAGCAAACTCATATTTGATCACTAACACTCAATCTCGAATTTTCTCTTCAAACTCTTGAAGATTTGAGGAAGATTTGAGATCATTATTCAAGCACATTCAATGGAGAAAAAGCATGGAAGTTTTGATAAGTGTCCCATATCAAATATTTTAAAGAGTTGTGAGAGGATTTGCAAAGGCAATCTCTCCTAATTTTAGCAAATTGGTTGTACCTGTTATCACTTCAAGAAGCTCTCCTAGGTTGTAGCTCGGAGATGCCTGGTAACATATAGATCTTCAATATTGTTCTCTGAACTATTGGAATGGATGATGGTTTGGATCAAGTCAGATGATTGTTTCAATTATGTTTTCACTCAAGACATGCATGAACACCCTCAGCTTTACAAGGCTTTAGACCACTAATGCTCAATAGTTTATAGAGTCAATGGATAGATGGAGAATACTGACTGTACCAGCAGATGCATACATAAACACATATGAATGGATAGCTATAGGAAGTAAATGAAGCTTGCAAATCTAATTTATCAACACAGAGATAAGATGACAGTTATCTGGCATTAGACATAGAAGAAAACATGAATAACCTATTCAAGTGCAAGCTTAGAATAGAAGAGAAAATGGGAATTGAACATGTAATATAAAAAGAAGCTTATATTGTTGGAATGAAGATGAGAAGCTAGAGTAGCAAAGTATCCACAGTCTCCAAAAGTTGAACCCCTCATACTTCTAACTTTCAGCCATGTATAGGCTTTTTCATAATGCTCCTAAGCTCTCAAAGGCTGGAAGTGTATTAATCTATACTATATGTCTTTTCAACGAATTGATGCCATGACTAGACACACATGATCTTGGAGGTTTCTTTTCTAACAGCAAAGTAACCACATTCAGGTAATTCGTTGCACTGTCAGGGACCTCACTTGTGCTAGTGATTCTCCATGATAACTCTTGTTGGTTTTGGCTGCATCGTGTTGTGGCTTTTTATCCCTCTGGCCTCTGCCTCCTAGCCTCTGTCTGGATGAGTGCATTGGGCCTTTGAAATCCTTTAAATGGCCACTTTCTATTAACACGAAGAAATGTTGCAACACTGTGAAATTTTGCCAAAACACAGTTCATTTCAGACTTCAAAAACCCTCAAATATGATCTATTCCTCTATCGAGTCCACCCTCAATCACTATCGCAAGTCGCTTCGGCTTTGTTTCCAAGGTTTCCTTTCGTATTTTGAAATACGTCAAAAAACACTAAAAATCCTGAAAAAATGGCTTTGGCGAATCTGAAATATTATATATTTTCATTCCTGAACCCCTTCAGGTCAAGGTTTTATCACATCGATGTTGTCCCTTTATATTTTGTTAAATAACAAAATATGTGAAAATACATTAACAAATGCCTTTCGACGGATCTGAAAATCTATGCAATAATGCTTATATGGCCATCGGGACCATCTAATCACATTGCACATATACATGTATAAAGGCCCCACTCCATAATGATTCCTCGATTGCGATCCACCGATGCGATTGATCACAATCGCATATTGCTCATGCCCTGGGCCAATGGTGAGCGCTTTGTTGTGTTCTCTGATAGCGATCCTGCGATGCAACATGGGCCGTCGATCTGCATGCTTCATTGACAGTCCTAGTTGACTCTGTTGGTCGCCATCACAAGTTTCATATGGTCTGCCCTCAATCCACTGAATGCGACCCGCCAATGAAATCTGGACCATTGATTGACCAGATCTGATAGTTGTCATGTATTTCACTGTTTAGACCTCCTATACTCAGTTTTTTCACTGTTTCCTTGGGTTTTTGCCTCTCGATAGTGTTTTCCCGCCATTCTAAGGGTTCTTCTTTTGCGATATTTTTTATCTTTGGCATGATTTTACTAACTTTTGAAGACTTAGAGAGAATATTTGGATCCATTTGGATCAGGAATCGATGCAATTATAAATGCGAGAGTAATATTTTGAAGTCTGGCTTATGGACAAAGTGCAGCAAAGGAGATGTGGTCATCGAAGCTGAAACATAGGACATTTCCGCTAAAAATAGTAGCATTGCACCTCAGGGGCTAACACTGGCTCCTTCTGGGGATGAAAGCCTCCCTGTGAGGTTTCAAGAACCACAGACCAATGCCTTTCTTGTAAAACCAAAATCAAATCTATCTCCTAATGTTCCATTGGGCTTGGAGTTTATTTTTCATAGAAAATAAAAACTGAAAAACATATTTACAATCTCAAGGCTTTAAAGCCTTAAATGAAATAAAGTTTCAAGAACCGCCCATTGACTAGGCCACCAAAAACATGTTCTCCTTCCAAACTGTATAGAATAAAGGTATTGTTCTGCTGAATTTGAGCGATGACAAATGAACCTATCCATAAGGAGTCAAAATTACCATGATTACCTTTCTTTTCCTTCAATTCATCCCATTTGAGAACCCAGCCACCAACTTGGAAATTGTCCACTTTTTCCTTCTTATCAAAGATTTCTTTGATTTTCTTCTGATGAACTTTTGACTTCTCAACCAACTGCTCTCTGATCTGCTGTAATTCAACCAGGTTATTCATTCTCCTTAACATTTCATTCGTTTCATCCTATTCTTCTTGAAATAATTTGGCCCAGGGATAATCAGCTGGATAGGAAAAACAACATCAGCACCATAAACTAGCTTAAATGGAGAATTTCCTATGGACTTCTTGTTGGCAACACTGTCAGCCCATAGTGCAAACTTCAACTTGGAATCCCAGCTCTTTTTGTTCTCCTCCAACAGTTTTTTGATTATCCTTACAAGACTCTTGTTAAATGATTCTTCCATACCATTACCATGAGGATAATATGAGGTAGAATACACCAATTGAATTCCCATGGATTCACACATGTCCACCAATTATTCTGCCCTGAAAGCTACTGCATTATCAGTGACTAGTTTAATTGGGCAACCAAATCTAGTGAAAATATTCTCATTCAAGAACTGTATGATAACCTGATGATTAGCATTTTTAGTGGGTACAGCCTCAATCCATTTGGTGAAATAATCAGTGGCTACCAAGATCCATTTGTGCTGGCCACTGGAATGTGGATTAATCTCACCTATGAAGTCCAAGCCCCACTGCTAGAAGGGACCATTGACATGTACTGGCTTCAAGGGTAGAGATTTTAGTTGTTGTCTTCCTGCAAACCTCTAACATTTGTCACAAGATTTCACAAAAGAAAACACATCACAGAACAGAGTAGGCCAATAATACCCAAATCTCAGGATTTTTTGGGCTGTGGTTTTCCAATAATGATGCCCTCTACAGATGCTAGAATGGAACTGGTGCATGACTTCCACAGATTGTCCTTTATCTAGACATCTCAAGAGGATTCCTAATGGGTCTTTCCAATAAAGCAGGTTTTATTAATGCAAAATTTGGTTGATCTGAGCTTAATGGCCCGGGCTTCAATAGGGCTAAGCCTTGGAGGGACTTGTAGCTTCTGCAAAAAGTGAACTATAATAGAATAGCATTCACAGGTGGCTAAATTTTCAGCCAAAGGATGATTCTGTTCTTGCTCTTCTACTGCTTCCTCTGTCTGCTCATCACCTGAATTTGAACCCATGCAATTGATGTCTAACAAACTTTAATTTTCCTCAGCCATAAGTTTAGCCAAGCCTTGGCCTTTGACAAGCTTAGTGTGCTTCACCTCTATGTTAAACTCTATGAATTTTGCAATCCATTTAGCTCTCTTTCCATCAATATCTAGCTAAGTTAAGGCATCTTTTACTAAGGTTGAAGGTACATATGCAACCACTTTGGAATGCAAAATATAAATTCTGAATGCCTTTAAAGATTTTATGAGAGCATGAGCTTGTTTTTCAATAAGGTCATACCTTAGTTCAACATCCCTCAGAGTTTTGCTAAAAAAGGCCACAGGGTGCTCTACGCCTTCATCATTTTTCTGCAACAAAACTACTGCAAGTGTATCATAAGAGGCAAAAGAGAAGATATAAAACTCCTTGGTGTAATCTGAGTTGATTAGAGTGGGAGCTTCCATGATAGCTTGTTTGATGGCTTCAAAAGAGCTTCTTGTAGCATCTATCCATTTTATTTTTGATCCTTTCTTTAGCCTGGAAGTGATGTGCTTCACTAGTTCTGCAAAGTTTGGAATAAACATCCTAACAAAGTTGATCTTACCCAGGAAAGATTGAATGTCCCTTTTTGACCTTGTGATCCGAATTGGATCCTAAAGAACTCTCTAAGTTTTCATAACTCTGTAAAATTCATGCCAAAGTTTCAAAGTCTTACAAAGGTCGAGCTTCTCAAAAATATCCTCGAACAATTGTAACTTGTGAGCAGTGTCGAGCAATGAGGACCCTCGGTCAATCGCGCAAACCATTGGCCCATGGTAATGCATGCTACCACAAATGGGAAGTCCTTTTGAAAAACAGGGGAGGTTTCTGATATGGGATTAGCGACTAGTCACTAATCGCATATCATCGGGCAAACCCCTCAGAGAAGAAAAAGCCCCGAGCGACCCGGACCTGAAAAGTCAAAAACCGTATGGAATTCGCCGATCCCGTCAGAGATGGGTCCCACATGAAAATCGGCAAGATATCGGAAAGGCTTCGAGCAGTAAGCAGTTTCAACCGAGTCCCACCCGATGCCACACATTGGGTGCCACGTGTCTGGTGGAAGAGAGAGAAAACCGCTCACATCGGATGGGTAAACGTCATGCAACTTACCCGCTCGATATGGATGGAGACCGTAGGATCTAGAGGCTCCAGATTGACAGTAGACATGCAATTCGACGGATGACCAGATTCAACAGGGTAAATAGGCCGAGTTGTATAAAGATTTGAAGTTCGGCATGAATGATGAGTTGGAAGAGGAATCATGTTCGCTAGCAATCTGGGAGTTAAACAGAAATAATGATTGTTCAAACATTTCCAAGGGAAATGACACTCAGTTCGTTATGAAACAGATAGCCACCTCCCTGTAAGGCGTTACACAGTGATGATGATGCCGAACAGAGGAATTCAAACGAACAAAGGCAGGAGAACTAGAGTGTCGGGAAGTGGCAATGAATATTCAGAAAGCAAATTGACTTTAAAGCCACGAAGACAGAAACAAAGCAAGCAAGGAGAGTTAGTTAAGGTAGAAAGCCAAGAGCAGAGAATAGAGAGAAGAAGTTGAGCTGACTTGAAGGTAGCATCGAGCTAGACAAATCCAGAGAGAGTCAAAGGGTTTGTGTACTCCAAAGAAGGCTTGAGAGGTTCAAGCGAACTCCTTCATACATCCTTGTCATGTATGAGTCTCAGATTTGGCTCTTACCACTATGACCCATAGAGGTCAAGTTTCAGTAAACAGAGTTTGTGTACTCCAGGGACTTGGGGGATCCAAGTCCAGTCCTACTAATTTATATATGTTGAGTGAGACTCAAATTGAGCTCACTGTTGTAAAAACTCTACTTTGAAAACATAATAGAGAGGCCACCACTGAAGGCTGGACCAAGAGACATTGCTCAAGAGTATTGGGTGAACTCCTTATTAAACTTGTCGTGTTTACATGTTTACCTATTATGTTTTCTCTAACTGCTTTAGTGCCTATGCATTTCGCAATCTTATCGATCCGTTGCATAAAGTAACATAGGCAAATCCATGCACATGAGTTTCTAATACCTTTAATTCTTTGTCCTGGATCAATTCCAGATCAAGTGGTATCAGAGCTCTAGGTTACTAAGTTTAGAAAATCTTGTGTTGGATTTTGTTGTTGAATGCTAACCAGTTCAAAGCTTAAATTAGGAGAAGGAGAGTTGGTTGAAACTAACCCCGAAATTGGAAGAGTCTATCCTAAGGGGAAATGTCAGAAGAAAGTCCCTTGGAATCAAACCCTCAATTCATGGATAGTTTCCTGACCATGAGAGCCATGGTAGAGGAAATGTATAGAGAATTTAAGAAAGGTAGAGAGGAAGATGCATCAAACTCCAAACGAGATAAAGGAGTAGAAGAATCTCTCCTCCATGACCACTCTAAAGGAAAAGGGAAAGAAGAAAAACTTCCCACACCTCCTAGTAGCCCTAAAAACAAAAAGAATATATCTTTGATTAAATTAGATGTTAAATTTGATTTACCAATATGATGGAGAGTTGAATGCAGATAAGTTGGATAATTGGATTAGACATATTGATGTTTATTGCAGAGTACAGAAAATTGATTCAGACAATAGTAAGATTCAGCTGGCCAGCCTACGCCTTGGAGGCACTTCCTTGGTGTGGTGGGAAGGCAGGACACAAGATGACCTGAAGAAGCATGGTAAAATTCTTTCTGTTTGGAGTGAATTCGTTTCTGCAATTAAAAAGAAATTCTATCCACTAGCTTATATGCAACAGGCCATGATGAGTTGGCAAACTCTTCGACAATTAAAAGGGCAAAGTGTACAAAGCTACACTAAAGAATTTAGGAAAGGAGCTTTGATTCTAGGAATTTCTTTAGACTCACCTGAAACTCTGCTGAAGTATATAGGTGGTCTACACAGCTACTTAAGGTACACAATTCTCATGTTTAATCCCACCAGCATAGATGAGGTATCTGTTCAAGCTACACATCTAGAGGCTAGAGGAAAGAATGTGAACCCAGAAGTTGGGGGATCATCAAAACCCACTGCAAGCAAGAATAAGGAGAAAAAAAAACATAAATGGAAAGAGAGGAAGACAAATACTGTACAAAAGACCAAATCTTCATGCACTCACTATAAGAAGGATGGGCATGATGATGAACACTGTTGGATTCTGCATCCAAAGATGAAACCCAAGAAGTATGATGGCAAGAAGAAGAATATTGTTATAACTATTCAAAAATATTTGGGGTCAGATTTAGGAGATGAAATAGCCATAGGTATAAAAGGTAAAAATTCTGAAGCATCTACTAGTAATTCTGCACAATCTACTGACAATGAAGAAAATGAGAGGAAAAGACATGAGCTTTTTCATATTCGAGTTGCTTCCAAGCATCAAAAGATTGATACTTTGTTTTATAGTGGCTCACAAGTAAATTTAATTTCTGAAGTAATTGTAAAAAAGTTGGGATTACTAACCACACCTCACAAAAAGCCATATCCATTAGGGTGGTTATGTGATAAATCACAACTACAAGTGACTAGACAATGTAAACTTAGGTTTTCTTTTGGGTCAGCATTTGTAGATGAGGTTGAGTTAGATATTGTTCCCTTGGATATATGTGGAATTGTTTTAGGAAGTCCTTACTTGTATGATAGTAAAGATATTTTCTATAGAGCTAAAAACAAGTATCAACTCATTAAAGATGGAATAGACCATATTGTAAGAGCTCATAAACTCAAGAATAATTATACTCTCATAAACGCAAGGCAGATGAAAAGAATTGTAAATTCATGCAAACAATTTTTATTAATGGTTGTAAAGCAAAAGAAACCTGACAAAACCAATGTATTTGAGGGTTGTAATGCTAAACAACAAGCTGATTTAGAAAAAGTTATTTCAAAATATGATATACTATTTCAAGAACCTAAAGGTCTACCACCTAAAAAATAAATAGTACATGATATTAATTTGTAGCAAGATGCTCTGTTTCCTAACATCGGAATGTACAGGTTGTCGGCTTTAGAGAATGTCGAAATCAAGAAGCAGGTACAGGAGCTACTCGAGAAAGGGTGCATAAGACCTAGCACATTGCCTTGTGGGTCTCCAATTGTCTTGGTGAGAAAGAAAGATGGCTCATGGAGAATGTGCATTGATTACTGAGCACTGAATAAGATAATGATCAAAAATCATTATCCCCTTCCTCGCATAGATGATCTATTAGATCAGTTGAAAGAAGCTGTTTATTTTTCCAAGTTGGACTTGCATAGTGGCTACCATCATGTCAGAGTTGCAGAGCAAGATGCATGGAAAACTGCTTTCAAAACAAAGCAGGGATTATGTGAGTGGTTAGTTATGCCTTTTGGCTTAACTAATGCTCCTGCTACTTTCATGAGAATAATGAATGATGTACTCAGACCTTTGATTGATGATTTTGTCATTGTATATTTGGATGACATTCTTATATTTAGTAAAACATGGGAAGAACATTTAAAGCATGTCAAGCGGACTCTAGATGTTTTAAAGAAAGAGAATCTTTATGTTAAGCTCTCAAAATGTGAATTTGGCAAAACATCTTTGAATTATTTGGGTCGTATTGTAGGTGGTGGTGAATTGAAGATAGATCCCTCTAAGGTTGCAGTCATTGTAAACTAGCCTAAACCCAAAATTGCTACTAAAATTAGAAGCTTCTTAGGAGCAACACAGTATTGGAGAAAGTCTATTTCTAACTTTTCCTTGATTGAAGCCCCCTTACATGCTTTAATAGGATTGAACAAGGTGTTTCAGTGGGGAGGCAAATAGCAGAAAGCCTTCAACACCCTAAAATAAAACATTAGTACAATACTAGTACTAGCATTGCTTGATCTTCAAAGACCATTTGAGATTGAAATGGATGCCAGTGACTATGCCATGGGAGCAGTGTTGATGCAGCATGGTAAACCCATATGTTATCATTCTGAGACATTTAATTATGCAGTAGTTAACTATCCCACATATGATAAAGAATTGAATGCATTAGTATAGAGTGTGAAAAAGTGGAAACATTATTTAATGGGCAAAGAGACAGTTATACACACTAATCATCAACCACTTCAATATTTGCACTCACAAACTAAGTTGCAACAATCAAGACACTATAGGTGGATGGGTTTTCTACAAAAGTTTCATCTTGTCATCAGATATAAAAAGGGCATACACAACAAAGTTGCAAATATGTTGTCCAGAACAATCATAAATGAATCCACTATACTTAAGCATAATTCAATATTGCATGAAAGCTACATTGAACAGTATGCTCAAGATATAGATTTTAAAGATGTACATGCAACTTTAAGTCATGGCAAACAAGTAGAAGAATTGGATTATATTGTTAAGGACCAACTCTTGTATCATTTGGGAAAGTTATGCATTCCTCAAACAGAAAGAGTAAAGATAATTCGAGAAGCACACACTTCTCTAATATCAGGTCACTTTGGTGTAAGAAAAATAGTTGCACAACTACAAAGATTTTGTTATTGGCCAAAAATGAATGAGACAATTTCTAGATATGTAAGAGGATGTACCATGTGTGCTAAAAGCAAACCCAACAATAGAAAATTAGGATTGTACACTCCACTACCAATTCCTTCTCATCTTTGGGAAAGTGTTTCTAAGGACTTAATTGGGGGACTGCCTAAATCTAGAAAAGGTCATGACTATTTATATGTTGTTGTGGATAGGTTCAGCAAAATGTGTATTTTAATACCTTGTAACAAACAGATTACAAATGAACAAATTGCAAAGTTATTCTTTCAACATGTATGGGTTAATTTTGGATTACCCACTTCCATTATATCTAATCGAGATACCCGATTTGTTGGGAAATTTTGTCATGTTTGTGGGAATTGATGGACACCAGACTAAAGAAGAGCACAACTTTTCATCTACAAATAGATGGCCAAATCGAAGTGGTCAACAGGACAGTGATCCAGTTGCTCAGAGGCTATTGCAACAAGCATCCCAAGCTTTGGGATGAACATTTATGATATGTGCAACATGCATACAACCAAGCTCAACATTATTCTACACAAATATCTCCTTTTGAGACCTGTTTTGGTTTCACACCAAGGTCTCCCTTAGATTTTGTCTTTGGTTAAGACATAGCAGTTGATGGACACAGTGATGTGGACAAGGCAACCAATTTCATCAAACAAATCCAAGAGATTCACTAGGTAGTACAGGAACAACTAGAAAAGAGCCAAGCCAAGTACAAGCCAAGGCATGATAAGCATCGGACTGAGCATAGTTTCCAAGTTGACGATCAAGTCTGGTTGTATATCAACAAAGACAGAATGCAAGGTGAAGGTAAGAAGCTGAAGCCAATAAGGTATGGACCTTTCAAGATACTTGAGAAAATTGGTAAGAATTATTTTCACCTTACTTTACCAACTTACTTGCACATCTACTCAGTTGTTAATGCAGACAGCTTGAGACTATTTAAACCTTCATTGATTGAAGATCCTAAAGAGCATATTCAATTGCCTTCTATTGATGATCTGTTACTTGAATATCTCAATGAGTTGCAGGAAGATACAATTCTGGACAAGAAGGTGAGAACTACACACCGGGGGGATGTTGAGTACTTGAGGATTGGACTCAAAGGTTCAAAACCAAGCAGTGCGAAATGTATAGAAATTGGGCAAGTGAAGAATTTATACCCTCACTTGATTGATGCTTAAAAACCAACTTTTGGTGGTCCAAAAGATTCTTTTCAGTGGGAAGGCCGTGATCTGAATTGGATCCTAAAGAACTCTCTAAGTTTTCATATCTCTATAAAATTCATGCCAAAGTTTCAAAGTCTTACAAAGGTCAAGCTTATCATAAATATCCTCGAACAATTGTAATTTGTGAGCAGCGCCGAGCAACAAGGACCCTCAGTCAAGCACGCAGACCGTTGGCCCATGGTAACGTGCATTGCCACAAAACAACAAAACGGGAAGTCTTTTTGAAAAACGAGGGAGGTTTCTGATATGCAATTAGCAACTAGTCGCTAATCGCATATTGGTGGGCAAACCCCTCAAAGAAGAAAACGCCCCGAGCGACCCAGACCCGAAAAGTCAAAAACTCTACGGAATTTGTCGATTCCGTCAAAGGCAGACATGAAAACGGGCAGGATATCGGAAGGCTTCAAGTGGTAAGTGGTTTCAACCGAGTCTCGCCCGATGCCACACACTGGGTGCCATGCGTCCAGTGGAAGAGAGAGAAAACTGCTCACATCAGGCGGGTAAATGTCATGCAACTTACCCACCCAATATGGACAGAGACTGTAGGATCTAGAGGCTCCAGATCGATGGTGGACATGAAATCCGATGGATGACCGGATTCAATGGGGTAAATAGACCAAGTTGTATAAATATTTGAAGTCTGGCATGAACGACGAGTTGGTAGAGAAATCATGTTCGCGGGTAATCTAGGAGTTAAAAGGAAGTAACGACCGTTTAAACATTTCCAAGAGAACTGACACTCAGTTCGTTATGAAACAGGTGGCCACCTCCTTGTAAGGCGTTACATAGTGATGATGACACCGAACAGAGGAATTCAAATGAATAGAGGCAGGAGAACCAGAGCGCCGGGAAGTGGAAACAAACAGTCAAAAAGTAGATTGGCTTTAAAGCCACGAACTGACAAAAACAAAGCAAGCAAGGAGAGTTAGTTAAGGCAGAAATCCAAGAGCAGAGAACAGAGAGAAGAAGCTGAGATGACCTGAAGGAAACATCGAGCTAGACAGAGCCAGAGAGAGTCAGAGAGTCTGTGTACTCCAATGAAGGCTTAAGAGGTTCAAGTGAACTCCTCCATACATTCCTGTCATGTACGAGTCTTAGATTGGGCTCATACTACTGTGACTCATAGAGGTCGAGTTTCAGTAAGGAGAGTCTGTGTACTCCAGGGACTTGGGGGATCCAAGTCTAGTCCTACTGATTTATATCTATTGAGTGAGACTCAAATTGAGCTTACTATTGTAAAAAAACTATTTTGAAAACATAATAGAGAGGCCACCACTAAAGGCTGGACCAAGAGACGTAGCCTAGGAGTATTGGGTGAACTCCTTATTAAACTTGTCATGTTTACATGTTTCCTTGTTATGTTTTCTCTAACTGCTTCAGTGTCTATGTCTTTCGCAATCTTATCGATCCATTGCATAAAGTAACATAGGCACATCCATACACATGAGTCTGTAATACCTTTAATTCTTTGTCCTCGATAAATTCCAGATCACCTTGGGATGGACAATGTCTGAATTTCTTGAACTCTTGCTGGATCGATCTTCACACCTTCAACAGAAACAATATGTCCTAGTAGTTTGCCTTCTTCTAGAGTAAACTATGACTTCTTTGGGTTCATAGAAATTCCAAACTGTCTGCACTTTAGAAACACCTTCTTCAAATGCTACAAATGGTCCTTGTGAGTGCTGGAAAAGACAGTTATGTCATCAAGGTAAATAAGGACAAACTTATCCTTCTCTCCCACAAAGTTTATCTCCATGGACCTCTGAAAATTAGCCCCAGCATTCATCAGTCTGAAAGGCATCATGGCGTACATGAAAGTGTCCCAAGGATTAGTGAAGGTGGTCTTTTCCTGATCTTCTGGATGTACAACAATCTGATTGTAACCTGAAAATCCATCTAGGAAAGACATGAGTCTAGCCCCTAAAACTTTTTGCACCAAGTGTTCCATCTTAGGGAGGGGGTAGTTGTCTTTTTTAGAGTATTTGTTCAAATTCCTGAAGTCAACACAAAGCCTAATTTCTCCATTCTTTTTTCTTACTACCACAAGGTTAGCTATCCACTTTGAATACCTTAGGGGAACTATGATCTTGGCATCCAATAGCTTCTTGATTTCCTTTTCAATCAAAGTCAATAAGAGAGGGCTGATAGGTCTTAATTTCTACTTAAAAGGGATGGCGTTATTTTCCAATCGAATCTTATGCTGAATGATGTTTGTGTCATAGGTTTTAAGATCATTGTATTCCCAAGCAAAAATATCAGCAAATTGCTTCATCGGGGTGCAACACTTGGAACTCTGGGTAGAAGACAAGTGAGTGGATAGATTTATATGCTTTGGATGGGCTAGACTCCCCACATTATGTCTATGAACAATAGACTCACTTTCTTTTTTAGCAGGCTTATAAGGTACATCATTGTGATCAAACAACTTCTCTAGGGGCACCAATCCTTTGGGTATATGGTTACTAAGCAGCTAAACAATGTTGTCCTGACAAATCTTGTCCTTTAGCTTGGACTGGTTTCATTCTTCAATGGTTTCGTTTTCTTGGTTGATGTGCATTTCAAAAAATTCATCAACAACTTGTAAAAAACTATTAATTTCATCATCATCTTCAAAAAATTTCCAGTATCTGACATTTTCAGGCAGAGATGGTTTATATTTCACCTGAACTTCATAAGTCAACTTATGAGGCAAAGGAGGAATAAACGTGTTAGAAGACACAACAAGGGAATCAGCAAGCTGGTTCTTCATTCTTGGGATGTAAGAAATGCTGAAAATATTAAAAGATTCCTTGAGCTTCCATACCTCATCTCTGTATGATTTTAGCCTTGGATGCTTTGCTTGGAAAGTTTTGTTGACCTGTTGAATGATAAGTACTGCATCTCCAAATACTTTGAGACCTTTGATGCCCATTTATTTAGCAACGTTTAAGCTCAATATCAAGGCTTTGTACTCTGGTATGTTATTTGTGACCTAAAAAGTTAATTTGAAAGATAAATGGGACACAAGGACTACACCTGCCTCTGTAGCTTCCTTAGAGCAAGCTCCATCAAAGAACATGTCCCAAATTTGTGGGCCTTCTTCCTCTGTGATCTGGCAAACTGGTTTCTTAAGCTACGTGGAGGCCAACTGGGATTCTTCAATCTGAAGAATACAAGCTCCAAAATCAATGTCGATAGCATAGATGGGATGATTAGTGGGATTTCATTCATCACTGATAATATAAGCCAACTGAGCTTCTCTATATAATCTCTTGCTCTCACCTCCAAAAATTGGGATAGTAGCGTAGGACAGATCATTTTGTAATGTTCCACCTAATCTCTTGATCCAACCTCTAGAAAGAAATATGCCAAACTTGGGGGGTACATCTACTACCACAATATCCATCATCATGCTCTTCATGGGAAGCTGAGACAAAATGATGGCTAGGTCCTTGATGAATCCCAGACATTTCACTTTTCTAGAGTCAAAAGAAAACAGGTCATGATAACGCTTGGTAATGTCAAGACCCAACTCATCCATGACAACCTTGGGCATTAGATTATGGCTAGCTCCAGTGTCCAGAACGCAGTTGTGAAGGATTTTGTCATGAATAGTTAGATAAACATAGAATGATGGGGAGTTGTCATCATAATTTTCAATCATTGGGCTGAGAAAAACAGCTGGTTTGTCATCTTGCAGATTTACATAGTCGGTGGAGGCTTGGATGGCATTAGGCTCAAGGGCCTGGAGGATAGATCTCTTGAAGGACTCATTCTTCACTAGTTCAATCAAAGGTATAGGTATTCTTAGCTTTTGAATTTCTAATTGAAAACTGAAAGGAGAAGGAGACTTGTCAAGGCCGCTTACCTCGTGAGCTGGAGCTTTGGGGATGATGGGATCAACTGTCGATCGCTTTTTCTTAGTATCTTGTTGTATTACAGGGACAACAGCTCTCTGAATAGGAGTTTCCTTAGCATTATTCATCTTCAACCTCAGATTATATATGTGTTGATCAGCAGTTTGCATAACATCTTCACCATCCCATTCTTCAATGATTTGGTCATTGAATAATGACTTTTTATAGGCAGTTGAGGTCAAAAAGGAGGCACTACCTTTGTCTTCCAAACAATGGATCTCATCATCTTCTTCAAACTGCTCTTCTTCCATGACTACATTCTGGAAAGGGGTCTTCACCCTTTGGTCTTCATTAGCATCTTTGCTTCTTTGCAAAATCTGCAACTGCTCATTAGCTCTTCTATATGGATTTGGATTTCTAGGAGAAAAGGTATTAGGAACTCTTGCTTTACCAGGGTGCTACTCAACCTTTAATTTGAAGATTTTAGAGGCTAATGACTCTATCATCTTGGTCATTTTATCTATCTTGGGATTTGAAGATGATGAAGACTCGCCCCTCTCTCTCCTTCTATCAACATTTCCCTTGAGCTTCTCTACAGCCATGATGTTTGATTCTACTTCCAAGGCTGCACCCTACATATCAGCCCAAGTAGCACATCGCCTCTCCCTCAACAGTAGACAGAAGTCAGAATCAAAGGCACTGGCATAGGTGAGTTTAGCAGAGGTAGTGGTGGGTTTTACTTCGGCTGGTATCTTGTTGTACATGCAGTTAAACCTCTTATTAAAATCAGACAACAACTCACCATTTTCCCTCTTTAAGTTCCCATACTCAGTGTGGTAGTAGAGTAGATCCTTCTTATCCTCCTAATTCTTTAGGAATACATCATTCAAAGCCTCAATATCTGCTATAGACCTTGGGGTCAGTTCTCTTAACCATTTTCTAGCCTCTCCATCTAGACTTTGGACAAAGACTCTCATCCATACGTCATCTTCACTAATGTCCAGGTTATCAGCATAACTATAGAATGATTCAAGATGTTCCTCAGCTGAAACACCTTCAGTCCCAGTGAACTTAGGCCTATACTTATGATATTCTCCAGTAGGCATGGCATTCAAAGGAGTGGGTAGTACTAGAGGTCCATACCTCGCAGCTATGATTCTTTCCATTTTGGTAGGTGCTTGTGGACCTGCCATAGTTGTGGTGGCTATAAGGGTACTAGAAGTCTAAATGACAGAGGGTTGAGGAGTGAGTGATAGGACTAAAGGAGTATGATGGATAGGAGGAGAGGTTTCCTTTGGGCTTGCAACAAAAGGAGAACCTAAAGAATAAGGAGCTCTATGAATTTCTGAGATTTTTTCTTCACTGCTAGTATTAGATGCTATACTCTCAACATGTATTTTTTCTATTACAAGGTTTTCTTGAAGAGATATATAATATTGTTTAGAGCTACTTGAACCTGATGCTCCTTTCTGCAATGCCTTCCTTTCTTTGATGATTTTTTCACAGTCAGATATTGGTTCAACTTGTGGCTTCTGAGGATTTCTCCGAGTATGCCTCACAAACTGGGCCAAAACTATCAAGTGGAGTCATCAAGAGGTTCGTCCTCTAGTAGAGTTTCCAGATAGATGATTACAACCAAAAAGGTGCTCAGACTTTGTCTATCATCAAAGCTGGATTTGTGTTGTCTCCCAGGGAAGCTAAGCTTCAGTCTCCTCTCCCCAGCAATGACAACAATTATGTTATCACTCCAGGAATCTCTCCTATGTTCTAGCTCGGAGATGCCTGCTAACATATAAATATTCAATATTGTTCTCTGAACTATTGGAATGGATGATGGTTTGGTTCAAGTCAAATGACTATTTCAACTCTGTTTTCACTCAAGACATGCATGAACACCCTCAACTTTACAAGGCTTTAGACCATTAATGCTGAATAGTTTATAGATTCAATGGATAGATGGAGAATACTGACTATACCAGCAGATGCATACATAAACACATATAAATGGCTAGCTGCAGGAAGTAAATGAAGCTTGCAAATCTAATTTATCAATGTAGAGATAAGATAATAGTTATCTGGCATTAGACAGAAGAAAACATGAATAACATATTCAACTGCAAGCTTATAATAGAAGAGAAAATGGGAATTGAACATGTAGCAGCAAAAGAAGCTTATATTGTTGGAATGAAGATGAGAAGCTAGAGTAGCAAAGCATCCACAGTCTCCAAAAGTTGAACCCCTCATACTTCTAACTTTCAGCCATTTATAGGCTTTTTTACAATGATCCTGAGCTCTCAAAGGCTCGAAGTGTCTTAATCTATCCTATCTGTCTTTTCAACAACTTGATGCCATGACTAGACACACATGAGCTCGAAGGTTTCTTTTCTAATAGCAGAGTAACTGCATTTTGGTAATTTGTTGCACTGTCAGGGAGCTCGCTCGTGCTAGTGATGCTCCATGATCACTTCTATTAGTTTTGGTTGCATCATGCTGTGGCTTTTTATCCCTCTGGCCTCTGCCTCCTGGCCTCTATCTGGATGAGTGCATTGGGCCTTTGAAATCCTTTAAATGGCCGCTTTCTGTTAACATGGAGAAATGCTGCAACACTGTGAAATTCTGCCAAAACACAGTTCATTTTGGACTTCAAAAGCCCTCAAATATGGTCTATTCCTCTATCGAGTTTGCCCTCAATCGCTATCGCAAGTCTCTTTAGATTTGTTTCCAAGCTTTCCTTTCGTATTTTGAAATACGTTAAAAAACACTAAAAATCCTGAAAAATGGCTTTGGCGGATATGAAATATTATATATCTTCATTCCTGAACCCCTTGGGTCCAGGTTTTATCACATCAACGTTGTCCCTTTATATTTTGTTAAATAACAAAATATGCGAAAATACATTAACAAACGTGTTTCAATAGATCTGAAAATCTATGCAATAATGCCTATATAGCCATCGGGTCCAGCTAATCACATCGCACATATACATGTATAAACGTCTCGCTCCATAATCCTTCCCCGATTGCAATCCACAAATGCGATTGATCGCAATCGCATATCGCTCATGCCCCGGGCCAATGGTGAGCACTCTATTGTGTTCTCTGATAGCGATCTTGCGATGCAACATGGGGCGTCGATTTGCGTGCTTGACCAGCGGTCCTAGTTGACTTCGTTGGTCGCCATCGCAAGTTTCATATGGTCCGCCCTCGATCCGTCAATTACAACCCATCGATGAGATCTGGACCTTTGATTGGCCAGATCTGACGGCTGCTGTGCATTTCACTGTTCAAACCTCCTATACTCAGTTTTTTCACTGTTTCCTTAGGTTTTTGCCTCCCGATAGTGTTTTTCCACCATTCTAAGGGTTCTTCTCCTGTGATGGTTTTGATCTTTGGCATGATTTTACTAGCTTTTGAAGACTTAGAGAGCATATTTGGATCCATTTGGATCAGGACCCGATGCAATTATAAATGCGAGAGTAATATTTTGAAGTCTGGCTTATGGCCAAAGCAAAGCAGAGGAGATGTGGTCGTCGAAGCTGAAACAGGGGACATTTATGCTACAAATAGCAACACTACACCTCAGGGGATAACAGTACCTACTTGAGAGAAAAATGGATCTAAATTTATGAGTTATTTATCCTCTTCTTAAAGTAACTTATATATAAATAGGAGTGCATTCTCCATTGAGGAGGAATGGAGAAGAAATTTAGAATTTTCAATTATAATACTTGAAGATATAGATTTGTATTAAAACTTCAATCTTTTGGACCTTACTCCAATATTATTTCACTTAATATATGATGATGTTCTAATTTTCAAATTCTAGTGTGCTTGTTGAGGATTGGAGGGCCCCCTTTTCCAAGCATGTTCACTCTTTACTTTCTTTGTTTATAGTTGTAGATTTCAATCATAAATTAGATTTACAAGCTTTCCTAGAATAAGTTTATATGTTTTTATAGAAATAGATTTCAAAATATTTTTAGATTAAATTTATAAGATGTCATAGATTAAATTTACTTTTCTAGATTAAAGATTTCGATGCTTTCATAGACTAAAATTCAAACGCCTCCATAGAGTAAGTTTACATGATTTCATAGATCAGATTTATATGCTTTCATAGATTAAATTTGCATGCTTTCATAGATAAATTTCCATGCTTTCTTCGATTGAGTTTCCAATGCTTTCCTAGATTAATATTCCAATTCTCTACTAGATTGAATTTCCATTGCTTTCCTAGATTAATGTTTCTATTGCTTTCATAGATTAAAATTTCCTTTCATGTCAGTTTAGATTTGGTAAAATTAGAAACTGGATCCTTGCATATATTTTTTCATGCCCTTTGTAATTTTACGAACCAAGATTGAAAATTTAATGTAATGGAATTCTAATGCAATTGAATTGACCATAAAACATCTGTTGAAAATATCTATAATATAGATGTCCAAAACTTCCATGACAAAATACTTAGAGAACTAGCATGATCCATGAAAGAAGAAGTTGAGGGCTCAAAACCTAAAAACTTATAAACATGTCCAATAAAAACAAAAATTGTTGGATCATGTAGTTCACAAATAACTACCTAATTGGGAGCAAACTCAATTATTTTCCCATCACCAAACTGGTAAATATGATAGATGGATAATAAGTTTGTAGATATCTCAAGAACTAGGAGTACATTGTTTATGCATCCAAAGTCAACTACATGGTAACTGGCCCCACGACTTCAAGCTTAGTAGAGTCTCTAATTGCAATTTGTGAAATGTTGTTATGAGATGTGGAAGGAAGCAAATCTTGATGAGTTATATGATGTGATGTGATTCAATCAAGTTCCCAGTGATCTAGGGGTCTTTCTAAAGCTTGATTTGCTAAGGTGTGCCCTTTATTTGCTGAAATATTGTGCTTATTCATGACTTCTTCCAAGGTTTTGAATTTTTCCCAACACTTTGCTTCAATATGCCTAGATTTGCCACAAAAATAACATGATTCATCTAATTTCTTCTTCTTCTTTTTCTTTTTCGTGGAGGAACATTCATCAGTCTTAGAAGCTAGAGGTGTAGACTTAGTGTTTTGTTGAGGCTTGGAAGAAGACTCATGGGCTTAAGCATAATCTTTCTTCTTTTGGAACCAGACTTTGTGCTTACCTATAGAGGTATGAACCAAAATATTTTGATTCAAAGGGCTAGAGAGAAATCTAGTTGCTTAAGATTAGATTGTTTGTGCATGAACTGATCATAAAATGTCTCAACACTGGGCATTTTGAATGAATCTCCAAGGGCGTCCATAGTTGAATAGAATATAGATAAAAATAATAAATAATAAAACATGAAAAAGACCATTTAATTTTGATGAGATCAAAAAATACATTCATTTTATGATTTTTCTTTTCCACTTGCTATTAATTGGGCAACCAATATCCTGAGCTCTACAGGTTACTCCTCAGTATAGGCATTTTGATGAGGTACCAAGGTTGATAACTTTGCTTTCAATTCTAAAGCATGAAATTCATTGACCTGTATAAATAGGGAGGTCAACTTATCCTAACTTTATTTTGGAGTGGTACATTCATCCAAATTAAACAATAGAGAATCTGAAACATTAGCCCAATCAAACCCATGGCTTCATCTTGCTTATTCTGATAGGAGAAGTTTTCAACTTATTTTGTAAAAATTGGTTGATTATCATTTAACATTTTCCATAGCCTTTGATTGCAAGAGTTGTTGCATTTTTGTTTTCCAAGTATGATCATTATAGGGAGTTAGGAGCTCAATGGTCTTTGACTCCACCATATTGTCAAAAACTTGAACTAAATCTAACTTGTTGAATTGAGGCTTCTGTGATCCATATCAAGTTTATGAGAGATGTTTTGGTGTAAATCACATGATATTTCATTTGTTGACGCGTTTCGAACCAACTAGTGTGGTTCATCGTTAGGACAAGTTGAAGAATCAGATCAAGCATTGCATGTCAAATAGTCCGAGCAGAACCTCCAACGGCTACAATTCTTGACCAGGCAACGGCTATATTGACTAATGCCTAAATATGATTGGGGAACAGTTAGACGGACCAGGGACATAAAAATAAGTTAATTTCATTGCTAGTTAGTTATATTATTATTAAATTAAAAGTCAAAGGGACATATGAATTTTCTTAGGGGTTTTAAATATATATATAATATATATATATAATATATATATATATATATATATATATATATATATATATATATATATATATATATATATATATATCTATATCTATCTATATATAGATATATTTATATATATTATATATATATATATATATATATATATATATATATATATATATATCTATATCTTATATATATATATATATATATATTATTATATATATATAAAATTAAATTTTAAATGATTATTAAGTAATAGTTAGTTATAAAAAGTATTAACTATTAATAAAATATATAATATAAATATTAGAATAAGTCAAGTGTTAGAAAAAATAAGATTTTAAATATTCAGATTTAATTAATTGTTTATCTAATTGTTAAATTAACCTAGAGGTATTAACTAATTTAATTGTTTATATGAATTTACCTAAAGGTCTTTACTATTTTAATATATATATATAATATAGATATCATTAGATTAGTTAATATTAATTTTAGTAAAGATTTATAATATATATATATATTTAATATATATATATATATATATCAAATTAATTTTATTAGATAACAGTTTAGTTATAAATAAAAATATATTATTAGACTAAGTCAAGTGGTGGAAAGAAAATAATATTCTAATATAATTAATCAATTATCTTAATTGTTAAATTAACATATGATTAAAGTGAAGAAAAAAAAAAAACACAAGCCAAAGGATACGAGATAACAAGAACAAGCCAAAAAATGAGGGAGGGGAGGAAGGGAAGAAAACGACTAGGAAGAGAGTGTTGAGACCCAGCAACTACTAATCTTCTAGTCATCTTCTCTATTGAGATTGCTCGGCCTTTTTTTCAATCTCAAGGGCTTCCCTAAATTTCCGATGATGGAATTGGAAACTCTAGCAATCACACTAGCCTCCTCAATACACACATGATGCTTGGTTTTTTCCGCATGTTCAGCTAAAGCGGAAGATTTGGTTCTCCTATGTTTAAGGTTAGTTGCATGCTCACTAATCCTTTGATTAATGGAACGACCAGTCTCACCAATATAGGGGGTCCCACAGAAACAAGGGATATTATATACCCCTTTCATATCCTTAGGGTCGATAGGATCCTTCACTGATTTTAGGGACTTACGAATGGTGTTAAGGGCCCTAAAGGTTGCGGGGATAAATCTAACTTGCAACCACTACATTCTTCAATGGACTTTGCACCCGAAAAACAAATGTACAATGAATGTATGTTCCAAAAATAGCTTTCCCAAGGCTTCAATTAAATTTGAATGGATAATCTTGCCAAAATATTTTTCCCAAATTTTTAAATTATATTGGAAAATAAGCATCTTATTGAGATTTGTACAAGGAGAAAAAAAATGATGATTCACTACGATTAATTTCTATGGACAGAAAAAATCATAACCAATTTGGTCTAGTCTTTTACCAAACTTAGAACTTGTGGGTTCAAATATAATTGAATCGAAGCAATGTCAACAACCTCCACTAGAATTTCGAATTGGACTACTCCAATAGATTTATTTGGGAAGATATTAAAAAAGTAGATATATCACTTCTCTACAAGCATCCATGGACTGGTGGTTTTTCCAAGGTTGAGAATAAGTTACCGCATTGATCAAGGATGGATTGTATGTTGGAGTGCCCTGCGGATCTTTGGTACTGAATCAATGGGTGGGAACAACTAGAAGTTGTCTTACACCTTAATGTTTTGACAAGGAAGCATGGCAAAAGATAAATGCAAATATTTACTACCACCAACCACTCAATATATTTAAAATATATCCACAACAAAATAAGACCGAGAAAAAATAGATGCCAAACCAAAAAAAATAAATACCATAAAACTTGATGTAATCCACAAATCTAGTGACTCCAAAATCTAAATCTACATGTAGATATGCAAAAACCTCCAAAAACCAACCTGTGAAACCAAAACATTTCTACATAGAAAAGTAATTGAAAAATAAAAAAATAAAAAAAATTCCCTTCATTACTTATGAAAAAAACCATGCAATATTATAATTTAAATCACACAAGAAACTTCTAAATAAACCATTCATACAACTTAGAAGATAAAATCTTTCCATAAACTTATCTCCAATATTCATTTAAAAACATTTTCATTATATTCCATAAAAGTGAGACATCGTTGTTACATGTAAAACATAATTGCACTACATCTTTCCTTATACATTTGATTGATCCCTATGCCTTCATTGCAGCCTAGGTCTCTTCTATTCTCACATAGTGAGGCCTAGCCTAACTTTGGAAAGGACTGGATTTGACCCTAAGGGAAGTCCTCTCCCTATATGGTTACCCATCATATTCCCCGTACCATTTGGGAATGTTGCTTTCTCATTGTCATGTCTAATATTAGTGGCCTGTGTTGTTCGCGTGGGAGGCAAGAACCAAGTCATAAAGCTGAGTCTTGGGATGACCATGGGATTAACACTGACACTCTTCCTCACGGGTCATCTCCATCCAATACAAACCGTCAGAGGACGTTATGGGGTGTCAAATCCTTAAAGGAGACTATATACGTTAGCCAAACATATATGCACAGAGAGTGAAGGCAACTACAGATTCTTTTCTCTGGTTTCCCATGGCTGCCATTCTCTGGTTTCCCATGGCTGCCATTCACGACCAGAGAATAACCAGGGACAGACATCTGTACTCTTTCTGGATACATGCGCTTTCTAAACGTCGAGCCATCCCTCTTTCCAAAGAGTAGACTTCGTAATGCGATATATTACTCATTTGTCACCACGTTCATTGTTGACACATCGAAATTCTCAATCTTTACATTGACGATATTCATCGTAAGACTAAAATATCAAATTGTAGGGTAGAATTTTGACAAAAAAATAAAAATATCAAAAACTAAAATATTAAATTGTGTTTAAAAATATAGATTGATAAGTCAAGAATCATGACTTACAGTTAATTTGGTATAAATGTCATTTATGTAAGTTTATGGTATTCCATAGGAAACTTATAAATAAGATCAAAGACATACTTAGATTCAGATAAGATTATGTGATTTCTTAATTGTCAAACTTGCAATCTCAGAAAAGAAAGACATACTTAGATTAAGATAAGATTATGTGATTTCTTGATTGCCAAACTTGCAATCCTAGAAAAGAAAGACTAAGTTACATTGAGATAATATAATGTGATTTCTTGATTGACAAGCTTGCAACCCTATAAAAGATATTTTTAGATTGCTAAATTTGGAATCTTAGATTAGCGAATTTTACCATCGCAAATTCCCATTGATGCTCATGTTTCACTTTATAAGTGTAATATATACAACTTCATGCCACAATACAATCATCCGCATACAAAAATAGAAGAACAAGTTTGTTCTCAATTTGTTCTATATGTATGTTGTTATTTGAATGACAACAAATAAACTCATCTTGTAGAAAATGTTTATCTATTTTCTCATACCAAACTTATGAAGCTTGTTTGAGTCCCTAAAGTGATTTTGTTAAGCTGTAAACAAGAAAAAATATTTGTCACTTTGCATAAATCCAACTAGTTATTATATATGGATTTTCCCATTAAATCATTATTGAAAAAGAAAAAAGTTCATATCCATCTCATGTACCTTCCATTAGAATATTACAACCAATAAAATATCTACTCAAATTGTATCCATATTTTATATTGGAAATTTAATAAATATATCCCTTCTTTATGTGAGTAACTCTTAGCTACCCATATATCCTTCGCTTGCTTAACATAGTTGTTTGCCCTAAACTTACTCATATAAATGCACCTACATATGGTAATGTTCTTCCCAAGAGTATGCTGAACTAACTCCGTTTTTCCATTATGCATTTATCATTAAACAATGCATAAGTGGGGAGATTGATGTTGATCTGTAGGTTTTAACCCCATACAGAAATTACCTGCATACGAATTTTAAAACACATAAAATAAACAATGCAAGAGCATAACACAAGAAACACATATACACAAAGATTTTCCCCTGGATCCCAAAACCGAGACTACTAGCTTGATTTTTCATTATGTTCCTTTCAATGTTACAATACAAATTTATACATGTCAAAGCATCCAATACCATGGACCGAAAACCATCGCGTCCAAAACCATAGATCGAAAACCATCGCGTCCAGAACCATGTGTGAAAAATCATGCAAAAAACCATAGGTAGATCCGCCCAACCTAACATAGGGTCCAAAACTAAAATTTTCCAGGGTGCTGCCCCAGACCCCATAGAGTGGGGTTATCTGCACCCCTCAAACCCCCTGTGACTCCCCCCGCTACGCAATCAACGCAACGAAGGGGGGGCTCTGCCCCCCTTCTAACCCCCCGGTTAACTACGTGGGCTACTCGTGGAAAGAATATTACACAACCCAACATTCTCCCACTTGTTGTTTTCGTTCCACAGGGGGCCACAAGAGAGCTTAGCCATTTATCCAGCCCTGCAACACCCATTGTTTCTCTACACCAAGAGAACTTCTTAGAGCTCACAGAATTTGTCAATGCATCTACAGTATTCTTCAAAGTGTCTACCTTTACCAGCAACACCTTTTTGTCTTCTATGATATCCCTCACAAAGTGATACTGAACATCAATTTGCTTTGTCTTTGAATGATATGCAGGATTCTTTGCCAGGAAAATTTCACTTTGGCTGTCACAGTCTATCCTTATAGCTCCCTGTACTAACCCTATACTTGAACACAATCTATGCAACCAAACTTCTTCCTTGCTTGCATGAGTGGCTGCCATGTATTCTGCCTCTATAGTTGATAGTGCCACTACAAATTGTTTCTTACTCATACAACTAACTGCATCTCCAAATAGATTAAACACATACCCACTTGCAGATCTTCTCTGATTCAGATCTCCAGCGCAGTTTACATCAAAAAAGCCACGAATATCCAACACTCTGTCCAATCCTGGTCTTTCTTGGTAGCACAAACCATAATCACTAGTGCCACACAAATACCTGAAAACCCACTTCACTATTGTCTAGTGCTCCTTCCCTGGTTTTGACATAAACCTACTCAATACTCCCATTGCATGTGCAATGTTTGGTCTAGTACAGACCATTGCGTACATCAAGCTACCAACTGCACTTTCATATGGAACACGGGACATGTCCTCTTCCTCTTCTTGTGTCTTGGGACACTGTTCAGCAGATAACCTCACACCTATAGGAATAGGAACCTTCATTGATTTACTAGCCTGCATATTAAACCTCTACAGTATTGTCTCAACATAGTTCTTCTAGTTTAACCAAAGCTTCCTCTTTTCCTGGTCTCTTTTAATTTCCATACCCAAAATATAGTTTGCAGCACCAATATCTTTCATGTCAAATTTGGAGGACAAATGGGTCTTCAAATACTGGATAATTTCTTTGTCATTTCCAACCAGCAACATATCATCCACATACAAGACCAGATAAATAACACGGTCACCAATTATGTTAGGGTCCAACCCTAACCCCCTTATTTAGGTAATAGGGTCGAGTCATAGTTATAGTTAAGTAAAGAGTCAATAAAGTCCATATTAATAATTGTATGTGGTTGACCTACATTTAAAGAAGGGACCACAGTTAGTTGCAAATGGGCCATGGTATTAGATAGATGGTATTAATAAGAACCATGGTATTGACCCGTGGTATTGCATCTATGAATCCTATATAAAGGATAGAGACTTCCCTCGAGAAGAATCGTGTCGTATTTTGTAATTGAACCTAGCTCTACTGGAGGTTGCCCCCTCAAAGAGGCAAGTGAACATTGCTTTCCTTTCTGAATAATAAAATACTTGTTGTTATTTCTTATTTTTCTATGTTCTAGGTACATTTCTTCGCATATTTGGTATTCTAGTATCTTCTCGTAGGTCAAGAGCATAACAAGTGATATCAGAGCTCTTTCCAGGGCCGATGGGATCTCCATTTTTTAGCAAAATTATTTTTTGGCTAGAGACGTGTTCTAGCATCTTTAAACCATAGGATTTGTCGTTGAGTGCATAAACCTACAGATTTGGGGAGGCATGCACGCAGGAAATACAAGAGGTGGTCATGCTTGTTGGACTCTCTTGTAACCCCTATGGGTACCCCTTCGAGTAGTAGCGCATTAGACAAAACCACGCACGGACTGTCTTCCAAGTACCCTCTGGGTATATCGGAAGCCCCCTAGGATCTCTTGAAACCTCACCATAGATAAACTGTCGGTCATCTTGTTGCTACAATACGCTGAGAACAGGAATCGGGGAGATTACTCACGCGTACGATAGGGTAGTCGGGTTGTACGGCTAAGGGTATGGTTGATCCTCCTTGGTTAGTGCCCTGAAAGATTAGGTCAAGTACTACTGTCAAACCCTTATGTATATTGCAATCTATAGCACCTGACACTCCTTGAGACCCTCCCAGGATGCTTATAGGAGACTTAGCCCATAAGAATCAATTCGATGAGCTAAGCAAGGTGGTACCATTTACTTGTTAGTGTCAAAATAATTTCGGGTAATCCCAAATTTTAAGTGCACCGGATCGGTGCATGGTACAAACCAGAGTTCAAGCTATGGCCAATGAGAAGATTGACACCCTTGAACACTAGTTGGATGTAGTACTAACGTCACTCAAGACCTTAGCTGACACACTCACAAAGGGTAAGTCGGAGGAACACTCGGAGGCATATGCTTTCAATGAAAACATTGAGGGCAAGTCTAGCCATTCTCTTCACCTCTTTGGCAACCACCAGCAGTCCCAAACATGACCACCCAAGCTGGACATGTATAAATTTGATGGCTCTCATTTGACCACATGGCTAGCACAAATGGAGAAATATTTCACACTGAACCACATCAAAGATGTTGTGACTTAGCTTAGTGTGGGTAGCATGTACTTGGACAATGAAAGATGGAAATGGTGGCAGTGGCATCAATGTTGCTATGGAAGGCCCGTGACATGGAAAACATTCACAAAAGCTCTTACGGATCGCTTTGACCATGAATCTAACTTTTTTGATCATCTTAATAAGCTTTGACAGACAGGAACAGTGAACGAATATATTGCAGCCTTTGAAGCCCTAGCCTTCCGCACAGGGGGTCTGCACGATCAGTTCTACTTGGAATGTTTTATCGGTGGTCTCAAATAAGCCATACAAGCCCATGTCTAACTGCAACACCCAACCTCATGGCTAGATGCTTGCAAGATAGCTTGTGAAGTAGAACGTGCGTTAGCAGTCCAGTCCAATCACCCAAATTTCATAGCCAAGGGTCGCCCCACCAAGGCTCAAAGCACTACCCAAACACTCGAGGTTCAAAAGGTGTCACCAGCGGAAATGGCAGAAAGAATAAAGCAAGGATTGTGTTACTACTATGATGAGAAATACTCCCCCGGGCATAAATGCAAGGAGCCCAAATTCTTTCAAATTAATGCTACTGATCACAGTTCATTAGAGGAAGCCCCACCACTCGAGGAAGGTGAGGACAACTAGCCGGAGAATGTACCTGAGGAGCTAGTTATCTCACTTCATGCTTTGGCAGGGATTTCTTCTCCCCAAACTCTCAAAATCAAAGGTTTTATTAAGCATCGCCTGATAATAGTCTTGATTGATAGTGGCAATACACGTAACTTTATCCATCAAAGAGTTGTTGAAGCAGTGCATTGTTTTGTCAAAGCAATCTCTAATTTTCAGGTCCAAATTTCTAATGGGGGGACAATGAAATGTGAAGGCCGCTGTGAAAATGTCAAACTTCAAATGGGGGGTTATCAGCTAAAGACACACATTTTTTCCATACACATGGGAGGGTGTGACATTGTTTTGGATGCTGAATGGATCCACACACTTGGCCTAATCACAATGGATTTCCAAGAGTTATATATGAGCTTTAAGCAGAACAACCACACACATACCCTCCGAGGACTCCAAGCGGGTGCTCCCTCTATCATCAACTAGCATAGGATGGAAAAATTCTTAAAAAAGGGCCACCATGGAGTTATATCCCGATTTAATGCCATCCAAGCCTTCGAACCCACTTCTCTTCATATTCATCCTGAGATGTAACAAATCTTAAACAACCATCTACCGGTCTTTGACAAGCCTCATGAGCTTCCACCCTTGAGAGGGGAACATGATCATAGCATTACTTTGGTCCCAGAGGCCCAACCACTAAATGTGCGCCCATATAGATATCCACCCAAAAGAATGAAATTGAAAAATCATCAAGGAACTCCTGGAAGCAGGTGTCATTCGTCCTAGCAATAGTCCTTATTCATTGCATGTGGTCATGGTGCTCAAGAAATATGGGGAATGGTGTATGTGTCCAGACTTCAGGGCCCCCAAAAAGCTGATGGTCAAAGATAAATTTCCCATCCCGGTTGTTGATGATTTTCTGGATGAACTAAATGGGGCTCAATTCTTTACTAAGCTCGACCTTCGCTCGGGCTATCACCAACTTTGCATGAAAGAAGTAAACATTGTAAAGACTACTTTCCAAACTCATGAAGGCCATTATGAATTCCTGGTCATGCCATTTGGCCTTTGTAATGCCACATCCACTTTTCAGAGCCTCATGAACCACCTGCTCAAACCATATCTTAGAAAATTTGTCCTTGTTTTCTTTGATGACATCCTCATCTACAACCACACCTGGGCCACACATCTTCAGCATGTAGATCTACTCTTACAACTACTCTGGAAGCATAAATTATTTGTCAAGATGTCCAAGTGCTCTTTTGGCATGGCAGAAGTTGAGTACTTGGGCCATATTGTGGGGCGTGAAGGTGTCAAGGTGGACCCCAAAAAGATCCAGGCAATGCAAGATTGGCCTCAACCAAAGACCTTGAAGAGCTTGAGAGGATTTTTGGGTCTCACGGGCTACTATAACAAATTTGTCCGCAATTATGGTCGCATTGCTAGACCCCTCACTCACCTTCTCAAGAAAAAATCATTTCTCTAGAATGATGAAGCGAAACAGCCATTTATAGCTCTCAAACATGCCATGTGTTCCACTCCCGTATTAGCACTACTCGACTTCACCAAATCTTTTGTTATTTAATGTGATGCTTCACGTATGGGTATTGGGGCAGTATTAATGCAGGAAGGTCAACCCTTGGCCTTCACTATCCAACATCTAAGTGGGTCAAATCTGGGACAATATACCTATGAGAAGGAGATGATGGCCATGTTACATGCAGTAGATACTTGGTGACCATACTTATTGGGGCGGCATTTCCAAATCTGCACAAACCATCAAAGCCTTAAATATTCTTTTGAACAACGCCCATCCTTGCCACAACAAAATAAATGGATCGCCAAAATGTTGGGATATGATTATGAGATAATTTACAAGAAAGGGCGAGAAAATGTCGTAGCAGATGCTTTATCATGCCAATTTTAGGAGGAAAGCACCTTGCTCACAATCTCCCTTCCTATTCCAGAATGGATTGAAGAGGCTCACAAGGAATGGTTTTCAGTTCCTCTACTCTCCCAACTCATTAATAAATTGCAGGCGGATCCAAATTCTACAACGGGCTACTCTTGGTAGGATGAGATTCTTCGCTACAAGGACAGAGTCGTGATATCACCAACGTCCATCCTCAAAAGTCGCATTTTGGCGGAGTTGCACTCATCTCCCATTGCAAGCCATTCAAGGTTTCAGAAGACTTATGCTCGCACTCGATGTTCATTCTTTTGGACAGGCATGAAAAAGGGCATTCTTACTTTTGTAGCTGAGTGTGATATATGTCAGCTCCACAAAGGATAAACAGTCAACTGCCCAAGCACATTACAGCCAGTACCCATCCCGGCCTCAATATGGACAGAGGTCTCTATGGACTTCATTACAGGTCTTCCAAAGTTAGGCAACAAGTTAGTCATCATGGTGGTTGTGGACATAATTTCTAAGTATGCTCATTTTTGTGCCCTACCCCACCCTTTTACACCGGATTTGGTGGCTCAATATTTCATGGACCAGATCTTCAAATAGCATGGCATGCCCACTTCAATTGTGTCTGATCATGACCCGATCTTCACCAGTAACTTTTGGCAGGAACTCTTCAAGCTACAAGGTACCCAACTACAACTCAGTACTTCCTATCATCCCCAAACTAATGGTCAAACTAAAGTAGTCAACAAATGTCTAGAGACCTACCTTAGGTGTTTCACTTCAGAAAAGAAACATCTATGGGTACAGTGGTTACCTCTAGCCAAATGGTGGTATAACACTAACTATCATGCCACCACCAAAATGACTCCATATGAAGAAGTTTATGGTCAACTCCCTCCTTCACCCACTTCTTATATCTAGGGATGCTCGAAGGTACAAGAAGTGGATCAACTCCTACAGAACTACACAACCATGTTGGTTCACCTCAGAGAGAATCTCCATCAAGCTCAAAACCGCATGAAGCAACAAGCAGATCAATATCATTCAGAACGCAAATTTCAAGAAGGGGATCAAGTATTTTTGAGGTTGCAACCATATAAGCAAACATCACTCAAAGACAAGGGTTTCCAGAAATTATATCCAAAATTCTACCGCCTGTATCAAGTACTTCAACACATCGGAGAAGTAGCCTACAAGCTAGCTTTTCCACTCACAACAAAAATCCATCCAGTCTTCCATGTATTATGCCTCAAGAAAGTGATTGGGAACCATTGCCAAATTCAAACTAGTCTACCGGAATTGGATGAAGAGGGTTCAATCTGGCTCCAACCTGAACAGGTTCTTGACAAGCGAGAATAGCACCTGCGCAGCCACACAATCAAGGAAGTCCTCATCAAGTGGAAATACACCTCTCTAGAAGATGCGACCTGGGAACCATCCATTGTCCTTCAATAGTTTCTGTATCTTCAGCCTTGAGGACAATGCTTTTTTTATGGGGGAGGGCATGTTAGGGTCCAACCCTAACCCCCTTATTTAGGTAATAGGGTTGAGTCATAGTTATAGTTAAGTAAAGAGTCAATAAAGCCCATATTAATAATTGTAAGTGGTTGACCCGCATTTAAAGAAGGGACCACAGTTAGTTGCAAATGGGCCATGTTATTAGATAGATGGTATTAATAAGAACCATGGTTTTCACCCATGGTATTGCATGTATGAATCCTATATAAAGGATAGAGACTCCCCTCGAGGAGCATCGTGTCTTATTTTGTAATTGAACCCGGCTCTACTGGAGGTTACCCCCTCGAAGAGGCAAGTGAACATTTCTTTCCTTTCTGAATAATAAAATACTTGTTGTTATTTCTTATTGTTCTGTGTTCTGGGTATATTTCTTCGCATATTTAGTATTCTGGTATCTTCTCGTAGGTCAAGAGCATAACAAATTAATTTAAAATACATGCAGTGATCTGCTTTTCTTATGGTGAAACCAAGTCCCCATATACATGTGTCAAATTTCTAATAACACATCCTTGGTGGTTGTTTTAACCCATACAGTGACTTCTTTAACTTGCATACTAGTTCTTTCTTACCCTTCACCGCAAAGCCTTCAGGTTGCTTCATGTAGATCTCCTCTTCTAGATCCCCATGAAGAAATGTTGTCTTCACATACATCTATTCTACCTAAAAATCAAAAGCAGCCGCAACAGATAAAAGAAATCTAAAAGAAGTTACCTTGCAATAGGAGAAAAAATATCACCAAAATCAATTCCTAGCACTTGGGAATAACCTTTTGCTACCAACCAAGCCTTGTATTTCTCCACCCTTCCTCCTACATTTGTCTTCTTCTTGAACACCCATTTGTTACCAATATGAACTCCCCACATCAACACCAGTGCTTCCTGAACCATCTTGGAGGTATCCTTCTCAAACATTGTTTTTACACCTGCATCATCCAGCTTGCTTACAGAAATCAGATTTCTGGCTAATGCAAGAATATGCAAAACACCTGAAAGTGTTCTAACCCTTCCACCTTGCAACTTCAACTTTACTTTTCCATGACCAACGATTCTAGCCTTCTTACCATCCCCTAAGAAGACATCACCACCATTGTATTTCTCATACTCGCAAAACCATTCTCTATGGGGAGTGAAGTGAAAGGATGCACCTGAGTCAATCAACCATGCCTCATGATCTACATGTGTACTTGAAGAAGCCAAGTACACATCCCCACCTTCATCTAAGGTGGTTTTTGCCTCTGCAAAATGAGCATCATAAAATCCCTTTCCTTTATCAGGAGCTTTAGATTTACAGTCCCTTTTGTAATGCCCTTCCTTTTCGCATTTCCAGCACACCACCTTTACAAGTTTTCCTAGAGATTTATATCTCCCTCTAGATTTATATCTCCCACTCGATGACTTATTTTTGTTTCTATTCTGGGACCATCCTCATATAGACAAGGTATAACCACTCTAGCTCTCTATATTTTTCCTTCTCATATCCTCTGTCAGCAAGGATGAGACTATTTCATCAAACTACAAGGCAGTTGCATTGCTACCTATTTCAATAACCAAACTATCCCACAAATCTGGTAGAGAACACAACAAACTAATGCACTTATCTTCATCTGAAATTTTGATATCAACAGACAATAACTGACTTACCACAATATTAAACGCATTCAAATGCTCTGTCACTGAGTCTCCATCTTTCATCCTTAGGTTATACAGCTTTTTCCACAGGAACAGTTTATTCACCAGAGACTTAGATTGGTACAAAGTCCCTAACTTGTCCCACAAAGCCTTAGTCGTAGCTTCCCCTGATACATTCAACAATACTAAATTTGAGACACATAGTCATATTGTGCTCTTTGCCTTCCAATCTAACTTCTTCCATTCTTCATCGGACACTCCCGTTGGTTTAGTACCTAGATCTACCACGATCTAGTGATCTTTATCCACCAACAGATCCTCCATCTTGAGTTTCCACAACTCAAAACTCTGACCATTAAATTTCTTGATCTCTATCTTTCCATTGCTCGCCATCTTCTTTCACCACCAGAATCGATCTCACAGATCGCCCACTAAATAGTTTCTACCACAAGCCTGAGCGAAACCCCTCAACAACAAAGGCATCCCCTTGAAGCCAAAATAGCTCTGATACCAAATGTAGGTTTTAACCCCGTACAGAAATTACTTGCATATGAATTTTAAAACACAGAAAATAAACAATGCGAGAGCATAACAGATAAAAAACATATACACAAATATTTTCCCCTGGCTCCCAAAACCAAGACTACGAGCTTGATTTTTCATTATGTTCCTTTCAATGTTACAATACATATTTATACATGCCGAAGCATCCAATACCATGGACCGAAAACCATCGCATCCAAAACCATAGGTAGGTCTGCCCAACCTAACATAGGGCCTAAAACCAAAATTTTCCAAGGCGCTACCATGGACCCCATAGAGTAGGGTTACCTGCACCCCTCAAACCCCTTGTGACTCCCCCCGCTATGCAATCAGCACAATGAAGGGGGGGCTCTGCCCCCCTTCTAACCCCCCGATTAACTACGTGGGCTAGTTGTGGAAAGAATATAACACAACACAACATGATCCATTTGTCACAGATCCACATGTTATAGATTGAACATGTTGTAGATCATGCAAGTTTTTTTATAAGCATATCATACATTCATTTTTGTAAATTGGTTACATAGGTAAGGCAACGCTATTCAAAGATGTGATGGGTACATATGGATTTGTCTATATTACTAACTCTATGGTCTTGAAGTTCAATTTATAAACCTATTTGGAAACTTATTAAGAATCATTGATTATCAAGCATGTTTGTATTAATTTTTTTAAATAGGTTGTTAAGGTGAGGCTATATAAAAACAAGACTCGTGCCTCTAAGAAAAGGGACTAAACATTTGCATATTTTGAAGAGCATGACTTATAATCTTAATATAATTAAATATAATTATCACTTGTTGAGATGCACGTGTTTGCATAAATTATGTGACCTATTTATTTAACTCTACTCTTGTTATAGTCTTACCGTGAATTATATTCTACAAGGACAGACCTGCTTCAATGCAACCTGTTTTGATTTCCTTTATGTTGCTTTTATGTTATGCTAAGTGAGTGACTTATTTTTTGTTTCTCTTGTGTTATGCTATGACAATAATTTCAATGTACGTGTTTTCTTAGCTATATTATAATTAGATATCTAAATACTTTATATTTGTTATGTGTATGTTTGGATTTTGATATTATTCTTTCACACAAAGCGTCTTTCAATTCAACAGGAATGTTTTGATTAAACTATGCATGAATCGATCAAATTTATGTGTGAATGTTTTTTTGATCCAAGTGGATATTGGTGGTAACCTACCTATTCCACCTAGACCTCCAGTTGGTATCATTTTTTTCCTTGAGTATAGCAACATTTATTATTTTTAGCAGTTTTTTGGGTCCTAAACTTCTAGAGTTGTTTTGACCCCATAAACAGTGTTTTTTTGAGGTCTACAATAGGTTGTGAAAAATCTTGTAGTATTGAGAAATAAATTTCCAACGAGGTATTTTACGTGCCAAACGGAGATCATATGACCAAGTTATGACCCTGGGAAGTTGGCTGGCCAACTAACCCCAATGGGGCCCACAAACCCTTGGTGTTTCGTCTCTTGGGGTTAGGGTGTTGGTTGTTTATGGTTTTCCCTTCTTGTTCAATAATAAAAATACCCTTGAGCCTCATTGTAACATAGTTCAGAGGCATGTGTCTACCACATCTCTTCTCAAAGATAAGCGACACTTGAGCTAGTTTATTTCCATTATGTATGTAAGCATATTTCTGTTCTTTGATATTAATGAAATGAAGTTTTACAAATGTTGCATCTCTGTGTTTATGTTTACTGTATTTTTTTACGTTCCTCCATAAGTTTGGATCAGTGGTATCAGAATGGTATGCTCTTTCTCTATTTTTCTTTGCATGTCCCCAATGAGGTCACGGTATAAGGAGTTAAGGCTCAAACTGGTTGAACCTTGTAAAACCAACCTCGCAAACCCCAATGGCCTCTCATGGTGGAAGAAAAGAAAGACGAGGGAGTAGGATATCCTTTCAAAATATTACTTGAGGAATCGCTCATGCAATAGAGGAACACGATGATGGATAACTTTGCCCAGATCCTTTGATGGCTACCCACAAGCAATGCGACTTCATCCAACATCCACTCTAGATGCGTCACTCCTTTTAAGGTAAAATTTAACTTTGACATTCCCATATTTGAAGGCCAGATTTATGTAGACTCTGTAGATAGATGGTTAAATCTATTGCAAGGATATTTTTATGTTCATGACTTTTCCAATTGGGAAAATATTACTTTTGCATTCCTCAAAGTTCGCCCCCCATTTCAAGGATTGGTCAGAAACCTACTATGAACAAAAGGACAAGAAGGAATCCTCATTATTTTTAGTCGCACCCACTTGGAATTATTTCCAAGATGCCATCAAGGAACAATATTACCCTGTCAGGAGCTATGAAGATAAATACATAAAATGGACCATGTCACAGTAGGGAAGCGGTCAAGATGTGTCAAAGTTCAAAAATATTTTTCATACCCTTCGCACAAAGCTAGGTATCAAGGATTCTGAGCAGCCTTTGGTACTCAAGTACCATGTTTATCTACAAAATTACATCCAAGACAAGATGGAGATCCTAGACATCTCATTGCTTAGCGCTACCTATTGATACATTGTCAAGATCGAGCAGAAACTTAAACAGAAGAAGAGAGACTCTGGATCTATGAATCTGAAGCAAGGGAAAGGTGCCCCTTGTTAGTGTCAGTATATGCATACCTCCATCAGGAATCAAATCTACTCTTTGCATTTTCATTTTAGGTGTCTCATACTGAATTTTTTATCATTCCACTCGGTCATGCCAAAATGGTCCACTGATGGTTCTCTTCTTCTCAGAAAATCAAAGTTTCCCTCATGAGTTACATTTGTTGACCCATCTCCATGTTGCATTCAGTTATGGTTTCAGTTATTTTATTTTTAGATTTAAGGCAGCTATGTTTCCATTAGGTCTTAGGGTTCATTTCCAAGGTCTTTCCATTAGGTCTTAGGCTCCATTTACAAGGTCAAAAGCATAGCTTCAAGTGTAAATAAAGGGAAGCAAAGGTATGAAGAAGACTAATAAACAAAGAGTGATTGGTAGTAATTCATGGTTATTGTACAAATATTTTATTTCACTGATGTAATTTTCATCTCAAAAACATGTTTTTGAGATGAAAACAGAGTATTTTAGTTGATTCATATTTTTTTTATGTAATTCAAGTAATTTCATGTAATAAATGTTCCCATAAGCTACCCAAGAATTTCTTCTTGCTGCAAGAAAATGAAGCCATTGAAGAAATCAGTTCAATCAGAGCATCATCCACTTGAAAAGAGACAAAGAAAGAAAAGCATTAAACAATTATTTGAAGACAAAGTAAAAGTTCCAAAAAACATTATAAAGTGGGTTTTTTTTAAGGAAAAATCAAAATCACCCTCTATATAAGATTTCAAAATTCATCATACTCATTGACAAAGAGAAAGAAGAGAGTTGAAGGAAAGAAGGGAATTGAAGCATATTGGTGGCTGAGCAAAATGGAGGCACTGCACATAGAGCAGGGAGCGTTGCACACAGGGCCGATTGTGGAGGTGCTACGAACAAGGAGGATTGTGGAGGCAATGTGCATAGAGCCATGAGAGTTGTGCACAAGGAAAAAATTAGAGATGTTATGCACAGAGCAAGGAGCAATGCACATATAGATAGAGCGTTGCGCATACAGCCTGTGTGCCAGTGCATTTTTGTACAATGTTGCACATACAACTGGAGCGTTGTGCACCTATACAAGGTGCTACGCATAGGGCTAGCAAATACCAAGAGTACCCTATCAGCCATCTAAATCACTCTTTTGCTACCTAGAGCCTCTAAGCAAGTCACTACACTCCTTGAACCATCCTCCCGGCACTCATTTCATGATTTTTAAGTTTGTTTTCTATTTAAAATTTCAAACCCTAGGTTGTCTAAAAACCCTCCCTGCTTACCATATCCCTTATTCCCACATTCTGTTGTCAAATCCCTACACCTATCTCCTATACCCTAATCCCCCAAACAAATCCTTCCACCTATCCCCTAAACCCTAATCCCCCAAACAAAATCCCTACACCTATCCCCTATACCCTAATCCCCAAAACAAAATACTTAAACCCCTATTTACTATATACCCTCCTCACTCTCACATCATACATATCTCATCCTGCATCGCACAAACTCCTCTCCCCTTCCCCTATCCCTATTCACCATAACTCACTTCTTGATTACCTTCTCTAGGGTTTCAAAGTTTCAAATTCAAAAGACATGGATAAAGAGGATAGAGATTATGAGGAGGAAAACAGTAGTAATGAAAGCATGGGAGATTAACCTTAGAATCAGAGAAAACCACATAAGGGAGGCAAAATTATCATAGAGGAACCATCAAACATTAGAGAGTTACAGGCTTCTCATATGGTTGTCTCGTGTTTCAAGTATCTAGGATGTAATGAGTTTTGTGAGTAGGTACAAAGAGTTCAACATCATCCTGAGCTAACCATGCTTTTTGTAGCCAATCTCTATGATAGCAAGGTAACTCTTGTCGGGGTGACATATACCGTTTCATCCTCCATCATTGTTGATGCTACAAGGATTCCAAATGTGGGGGGGGGAGATGGTATAAAGCACAAGATTTGGATGAGCACTACTATGAGCCATACATCAAACCCAGGTACAAGAATGAAAAGAAGAGTACCTTTCCTTTCAGGTTCCTTGACGAAAAGTATGCCCCAATGATGAGGATCATTATGAAGTATTTGACATGTGAGGGAAAAATTTCCAGATTGTACACCTATCATATTAGGCTTCTTATGTACTTCACAAAAGTGAAAATGATGAACAAACATTGACAAGATGGCCTACATTGTACAGAAAAAGCCATACCCCCAGCAAATGAATAGTATCTATCACTATTCCTTTATTAAGTTGATTGTGTTGCATCATCTCAACCTCCTCAACATCTCCTGGGATACATTTATTGCCAATGACATCTTCAATGGTCCTCATATTCCTCCACCAGTTCCTCAAGAAGCAAAAAGGCCTTCTAGCAGTGCCAAAGTAAAGAAAAGTAAGAAGGCTAAAGAGACTAACATTGTTGAGAAGCTAGAAACCTACAAAACATATCAAAGAGGTGCTAGAAATTTGTTTGCTGCAGATAGGAAAGTGTTTACTCCACTTGATGTGGAAGGGGCCTTGCCTTCTTCATCAGCTCATAGGAAAGTGCTTGCTCCACAAATTGTGGAAGGGGATTTTCCTTCTTCATCAACACAATGGGTACAATAGGTGCAACAGGTGCATAAAGGGAAAGAAAATATGTTGGAGGAAAGCCTCAATGATGAAGAGGAAAGGGAATTTGATTTGATGGAACATTATGGATAAAAAAAGCCACACATTCATCATGGCATTGAGATAGTTGACTTGGAGGCTCAAGATGAGGCAAAAAATGAAAATATAACCACAAAGGAAAAAGATGCACAGATCCAAGGACTGATGGACAACTTGGTGAGAGCTAAGTATTTCATTTCATACCTTGAGCAAGAGAACAAGAAGATAAGTGACAAACAAGTCCTCATGGAGCTAGAACTTCTCAAAGCAAAGAGGCAAGGTGACAAAGGCAAATCAGTAATGCAAGAGGAAGAAACCCCAACCACCTTGACTACAAAACAAAGGCTTGAAAAGGAGATTGAGGAGGATAGAGAAACATGGCTTGATAGGGCCAATTCTCATTTGGAGAAGCTACTAAAAAGGGCCAACAGGGACAATCAAATCATTAGGCACATGGCTCACCATTACAAGACCCGAAACAAGATTTGTAACATAAGAGTCAAGCAAACGAAGACAAGGCTAAAACAAGCACTCAAAGGAAAAAAGGAGGATGATAGGCTTAGGTTGCTTGCTGAAGCTTCCTTGGCTAACCCAAGAACTTGATGGCGGTGGTGTTCTCCACAAAGTTTGAGTAAGTTTTGATAATTGTTTCCTTTTTGAATAATTTTGCAATTTTTTTCTTAGAAAAATTGGCTCTAGTGGCGCTACGCTTTTCCTAGGGGCATCCAAACAGGAAATGGTAATCATTTTTGGATTCACAATGATTATTACATCCACCATGTGCATTTTCTAATATTTTGGAGCAAAATTGATCAACCAAAAGGTTAAAACACACACAAAAAATGACATTTCTGGCCATGGCGCTGTGCACAGAAGCAGTATTGGGAGAATCCATTTTTTAGGGGTCAAATCAACTTAAAATGGGAAAATAGAGGCTGATTTGGAAAGTATACAGGACAGTCTTTCCGATGAGCTATCCTGAGCTCATTTTGGACACCGGGAAGACCTCCAAAATGGTCCTGCAAAATGTGTTGCGCATAGAGCTTGGGCGTTGGGCATAGGACAATTTTATGCTGAATTTTCACTTCACTGTGCCATGACTGTAATTTTGGGTTCTCTCTCATGAATGATGTTTTTACTGATGTAAATGGTGACTAGGCATGTAAATAGGATGGATAGTAGTTACTGTGAGTTAGATTCATGAGATCAAAATTTATCTTGAGGACAAATGAATTAGTTTCCTCTCTTTTAGAGGCAAGTTGTTAGGTTGCCTAGATTCCAGTTTCTTGTTTAGTTTTTGATGGATTAGTTCCTCATATTAGGGATTTGACCCCTACAGATGGGAGGAGGTTGAATTAATGTCTATATCTTCCTTTTCTTTCTCAATGTAAAGGGTTGGACTCAGCGGGATGCCTATCCTTTGAGTAGGCATCATTTTGTATTAGTTACAGTAGGAGATTAATGAAAAATTGCAGCTATTTCTTTGGGATCCATGTGGTATGATGTTCAATTCAATTTTTCTTAAGTTTTCATGTGTTAAAATGTATTTTTAACTCCATTCATCATTTCATACTCTTTATGTGAATGTATACAAGTCTGAAAGGTAGAATCCATCATTTTTATGCTTTGTTTTGGGTAGACATTTCACAATCTGTGTTTTCTTCAATTTAGGAAGAAATCGTGAGGTTTACATGCTCTTCCTAGCTCCTCACCTATCTTTTCACCTCATCCATCAAACCCTAATTCTCTAATCATTGTGCCTACCTTGCCCCATCGAACACCCTACAGTTTTGACCTAATTTCGTTGCCCTAACTATTTGGCTCCTCCTAATCCCGCAAAACCCTTCAAAATCAAATCAAACCTTGTGCTATTATACCTAGCCTAATATCATTTTCTTGATCCAGTCATCTCAGCTGAGATCCTTATGAAGAGCCCTCTCCTGGCCTAGTAGGGCTAGTTGGTTGGCTAAGCGTGGTTTGTGGTTACCCTGGCATTGCCTTCCTTCAGCCTGAGGTTCAATCAAGGTGCTAACATAGTGGCAACCATATTGGTGAATGAAAGATTAGAAATTAATCACCCCAGTAAGGTGTTTCATTTGAATTCTTAAGCTTGTGGATGATGAGTTTTAGAATTTAATAGGTTGAATTGGAAAGTTGTAAAGCAATATCTTAAATTTCAAAATTAAACATATTGGCTTCCTGAAAGTACACCAGATCCAATTCAGATCCGAATCCTCCGACCATTGTCAGTGATCCTCATAAAATTGGGTGAAAATCTAAGAAGTTTGTGAAGAAATCTAGTTTAGCTGGAGAACAATCAAGTGAGGATTTCAATCCTCAAGTTAATTCACTCCCAGGAAGCTTAGACACTTTGTAAGACATTGAGTTTGGTATTAATTTTGAGCAGAGTTTATTTCACAGTAAATATTTAAGTTGGATTGATAAAACAGTTGTTGATTCCTCTATATCTCTTTATAACCCCATTGAAGACTTTTTTTCACGCAATAAATCAGGGTCACAGCTTATTCACACTCTTGATCATTTGAAAAACCTCTCTTCAAACTTAAACACTTGGGTGCCAAAAAAGATTCATAGACCATCTTTCAATTTTAAAAATACTTCTTTTGCATCTACTACCACTCAAACTATCTCTCATCCTCCACCTTCTTCTTCACAAATTGTTCACACCACTCAAGCTATCGTTAATCCCCCTTTGATTATACCTAATATCCCAATCCTTGTTTTAAATCTACTACCTCCCCACCTCTAGTTATGGCTGCCCGATATGCACCCCTTGTTTTTTCTCAAAATCCCGGTGCCATGCCCCTTGATTATCAAACCAAAATACCTTTCTTCAACAACACCCAAACTATTATAGCTCAACAACACATAGACAAGATGAATGATTTCTTTGACCTCCATGAAGTTGAAATTGAAGATGTGATGATGAGGCTATTTGTACAAAGTTTTGGAGGAGAAGTTCAGAAATGGTTTAGAGCTCTACCAACAGCTTCTATCACTACTGTACCTGTCCTCCAAAGGCAGTTTCCAAATTAGTGGGAGGTGAAGAAGAATCCCCTTTAGATTTTGTCCGAATATGATAACATCAAAAGAAATGTTGGCAAGAGTGTGCAAGACTATTGTGTGAGATTTAATGCAGTATACAATGTTATCCCTACAAATATCAAATCACCAGAGGGATTGGCATTGCTTAAGTTTCCATATGGATTTGATGTCGATATGGCATATCAGTTGTGTGAATGTGATCCTACAACTCTAGAAGACATGCAAAGGAATGTTGTGGGAATAGAAGTGAACTTGCTGGCCAAAAAAGCAAGAATGACATCAGAGAAGAGAGTGACCATGAAAGAAGAAGAATCTACTTCAGATGTAAAAATGGATACATTGATTCGAACAATGGAAAGGATGGTTGATCGGTTGTCCATCACAGACAAACCTAAACCGTAGATCCAGAACCCAAACTTTAGAGTGCAGCAGTAGCCCCAATTTGGAATCAAGCAAAGAGATCAAAAAGCATCGGAACAATTAGCGCAACAACAACAACAGATCAGAACCCCATTATAGTAGAATTATGTTCAAGGTGTTGAAGAAGAAGAGGAGGAAGATCTGGTAATTGAAACAAATCACTTCTTCACTGCAAATGGTATGCTTATATTTCTGACTGAAGATGAGGAGTATGTAAAAAATTTTGACATTCTAAAGGATGAGGACTACATCTTAGAAAATGATATTGTTTTGGAGGCAAAATCTGATGATTATCAGCGTGGTTACATGAATGCTTTGAGCGCATAGTAGAGACAATATCCTTTGAGGAGTAGAGATGTACCGGTCAGTCCTATTCAGAAGAGGAAGGATGTTCAATCAAAGAATGACCTCTCAAACAATCAGAAAAAAGGAAAGGAGCATATCGATCAGAATCCTAGCAAGGTAAATCAGCCATCAACAAGTATAGCTGCAAAAGAGAAAGACAATCAGAAAAAGGATAGTGCAATGAAGGAGCAAACAGATAAGAGGGACATTGGTGTCAAGGAAGTAAAAAAAGTCACGTCTTTTAATTTAGAAAGTGAAATTGCTAAATTGAAAGTGTCCATTCCTTTGACTGAGCTTGTTAAGAATAGCCATTACAAAAACCATGTGTCTAGAATACTACAAATTGATCCTTTGTTTGACATGGTGAATGTTGAGGATGATCATCCTAAACTTATTTTTGGTCCAGCTATAGAAGGTTAGCTAGAAGATAGCGAAGTCCTGCCCTTTTATTTGAGTCTTAGACTACATGACTATATTCTTCATAATGTTATGCTTGATTCCGGAGCTTCCCACAATTTGATGCCCAAGGCTATCATGGAAAATCTAGGCCTGGATATCACCCGAAAATATCATGATTTGTATTCATTTGATTCTAGTGGTGTTTGCTGCATTGGTCTCATCAAAGATTTGGTGGTTTCCTTAAACCAAATCCCAGCCAAGAATGTTTTGATGGATGTGGTAGTAGCTTATATACCACCTTGATTTGGTATGTTGTTGTCTAGATCGTGGGGAGCCAAACTCAAAGGCACTTTACAACTTGACTTCTCTTATGCTACAATTCTTGTTTTTGGTCAATTGAGGAAGTTGTACCGGGAAAAGAAGATGAAATATATGATCACTAGTGAAGAGAAGCCCATAAATCAACCGATAAATGATGTACATACAGATTTAGAGTCTTTTTCTTTGTACACTAATAGTGGATTGAATGATGTAGATATTTAGCGCGTAGAAGTAGATGATGTACCAGAAATTTTCGAAGGTTTTAGAGCAGTTCTTAATCAAGGAAAGAAAAAAGTGGCAATTCCTTCTGAGTAGCCTCCACAGGAGCAGAAAGTCAGTGAAGAACAAAAAAAAGGAGTGACCAGCAAAGGTAAGATCGAAACAAAAGAAAAATTCCAACATCTAGAAGACGAAGATGGCCTTTGGAGCATGGAATTTGATGGTGCTTTTGGTAAAGACGTTGTAGGTATTGGAATTTAGATTTGAAGTCTTGTTTTTCAACCAGAAAAAGTCCCAAGTAATGCTAGAGTGTGTTCCTATAAATTAGTTTTCAATTTCTCTAACAACGAAGTGGAGTATGAGGCATTGATTAAAAGTCTAAAGATTTTGAAGAATCTAGGTGCGAAAAGGATTTCTGTTTATGGTGATTCAGAGCTAGTGATTAGACAAGTCAAAGGAGAACATCAAGTGAAGCATCCACGGATGAGAGCTTATAGGAATGCAGTCCTGGATATCTTGAAATTTTTTCTAGAATACACATTGACAACAATGTCGAGAAGTCAAAACATCATTGCTGATTCACTTGCTACAACAATGAGCAATCTAAAATTCCAATTAATTCTAGCAATAAATTTGAAATTCATGTCAAAAATAGGCCTACTATTCCCAATAATTTGAGATATTGGCAAGTTTTCTGGGATGACAATGAAATTAATTCCTTTTTTTTCAGAATTAAGGGAAGTTTAAGCATGCTTTCATTAATGATGTTTATGATTCTGATGAACAAGACACTGAGGTAAATCAGATGGATGTTTTACAGTTGAAGGATAATGTTATTCATAGAGGTCTTATACCTTTAGAGGATTTGTTTGATCAAGATGATGTGGTGAGAAAACCAACCTTGGTTCCTACTGACAAAGGAGTTGAATATGTAAACATTGGAACAGCGGACCAGCCCAAGCTTGTTAAGCTATCAAAAACATTATCTCCTAAGTCAAAGGCTAAGTATGTTAAGTTTCTTTCTCAATTTTCTTATGTTTTTGCATGGGATTACTTAGATTTGAAATTGTATGACAAGAACATCATTTAGCATACCATAGCTATCAAGCCAGATCAAAATCCCTTTAGACAAAATTTGAGGAGGATCAACCCAAAGCTGCTGCCATGTATCGAGAAAGAGGTAAATAGATTGTTTAAAGCTAGTATCATTGTTCCAATTAGATTCTCTAATTGGGTTTCAAATTTGGTCCTGATATGTAAAAAGACCGGAGAGATAATGTTGTGCATTGATTTCCAAAACCTAAATAAAGTATCCCTCAAAGACAATTATCCTCTTCCTAAGATGGACCATATTCTGAAAGAGTAGTTGGAGCATCACGGATGTCACTACTAGATGGCTACTCAAGTTACAATCAGATTTTGGTGCACGAAAAAGACTAAGACAAAACTACCTTCACAACACCATGGGGGACTTTCCAGTATTCCAAGATGCCATTTGCACTGAAGAATGTCGGGGCCACTTTTCAGTGGGCTATGGATATAGCTTTCGCTAACGATAAGGATGTTTTTGTAGTGGTTTACTTATATGACTTGAAAGTATTTTCTGGTTCTGACGATGAGCATTTACACCACCTGAGGATTGCTTTTTAGAAATGCAGGGAGTTCGAGATTTCTTTAAATCCAAAGAATATTGTTTTTTCCATGGAGGAAGGTAAACTCCTCGGCCATATAATTTCCAAAGATGGTATTCGCTTTGATCCTTCTAGGGTGGAGGCAATTCAACAAATAGATTTTCCGTGCAGCAAAAAAGAGATCCAAGCCTTCAACAGTAAGATGAACTTCTTACAAAGATTTATACCAAATTTGGCTTAGATTTTGCATGAGTTAACTAATATGTTGAAGAAGGATAGAACTATGAAATGGACCGAGGATTCCATGGAATCTTTCAGCTTAGTAAAACTTGTTATTACCATAGCCCCTATTTTGATCAGTCCCGATTATACTCATGATTTTATTATATTTACATTTGCATATTAGCACACTTTGGTTGTGGTGTTGATGCAAAAGAAGGATCAGGTCGAGCAATCCATTGCATTTTCAGTCGAACTATCAGAGATGTTGCTCTGCGCTATAACATCATTGAGAAACAAGCTTTGGCTCTTATAAAGGCATTGAAGAATTTTCGAGTTTACATTCTAAATTTTCATACCATAGCATATGTTCCCAACATGGTTGTCAAAGATGTCCTCATGAAAACTGATCCGGAAGGAAGAAGAGGTAAGTAGATACCAGTGATGTTAGAGTATGATCTTGAGATTAAGCCTACAAAATAGATCAAAAGTTGAGGCTTGGCAAAACTCATGGTTTAGCTGAATCCTCATGCTCTAGACATAAATCTTATTTCAGCAATGTCAGATGACGAAGATGCTAGCACACTCATTCAGGTACCAGAGTGTGGACATGGAAAATGTGGATGATGCTAACAAAGGGAACTAACCTGATTGCAAGCCCCAATTAGACCTACTTTCATTTGGGTTGGCTAGCTCCGACGGGTTTTAAGGGACCCCGTAAACCGCTTGAATATGTCGAAAGATTGCTTCTGGGAGGAAGACTTCAATTAAATCAACAAAATGAAATAGTTAACCTCTATGTATTAAATCCTATCTATACTACTTCTAACTACTCTAGTTTATCCTGCAAGAGCATGATACAGAGGTTTAAACATCATATATATGTTCAGCAAGAACGTGATAAAGAAGGTTAAACATCATGCATAGATTCAAGTCCAAATGAATCAATCACTGAATTCATAGTCGGACAAGCATGTATTAAAGCTAAATTGAAATCCAATCACTCATATAGGAATCCACATTCTTCTATGGAATTAAAATTGCAATTGATGTTTGATTTAGTTTCAAATTAGAGACCATTCACCAGTTAACCATGAAACTAAATCACTTTCAATTTAACAAGACTAATAGTGAACTGTAAGTCATCAATATGCATAAATATAAATCATATTTATAGTCATGCCAGTAACAACACTTTGATCCAAAACAATACCATGAGTCTGAAAGTAAGGCTCCTTCTTCTCTCAAAAACAGTCCTCCTCATTCACAATAAAGCAACACTGTTATTCTCCATAATCAAAAGTCCCCTCTCCTCTTCGGAGGTAATACTTATGCGACCTCTGAACAACCCTCCACCTTCCATGCTCTTTCCATTCCCTCTTGTCATTACACAGATCAGTCTGTACAACTATGGTAGGTTGGTGAAACTCTCGACCAACCGAGGTCACCCTGCCTCTTCATCTTCCCATTGTTCCAGATAAGCCCATCGAGTACACTGTGATAGGATCGTTAGTGTGACTGCTGGCACATAGAAGGCATAATGGCCAGGTCGATTCATTTCCTGAGGAGGAGAGCAAGTGCTGGTGAGAAGGGCAACTGTATGTTGCCTTCCCACAATGGAGACCAGGACAGCTTTGCTTGCGTCCTGAATAGGAAACACGTGGGGTTGCAACCAAATTCTTTAAATGTAACGCTTCTGCATACATGGCCCTTCGAATCCCCTTCTGCATCCTTTGCTTCTCACCTACAAGGATAGCCATCATTAGCTTGATGATTGTGAAAATTAGAACAAAAATGCTCTATCAAACGAAAACGTTGCCTTTATTCATTTTATAAAACCACAGAATAAGTGCGAAAGGATTTATGCCTTGATACTCAGTTAATCATATAATTTCCCACTCAACCTATAGGTTTGGCACAATTTTCGAGGGCCTCCTTTCATCGAAATTGAGTATCAACCTCTTCCCAAGTCATAGGACCCTTTTCCTCCACCGCCCTAATGCACAACTACACTATCGGGACTCCATAGGCCCACCTTTTACACTAAAAACCCGATCCTTTGTTATATTGCAAATTTTAAAAACACAGGAAAACATTAAAAATTCTGCCCCGATTACTTAGGTCGGACCTCAAAAATTATGTGTTAGGGTCTATAAATAATGTTGGGTCCAAGCTATCACATATTGCAATAGGTGCGAGCTTGGGGCTTTGCCGATTGCAATATGCAATAAGGATGCAGACCCGAAAATATATACATTGCATTTGATATGTTGGCGGGTCCTATATATCATTGTGTGTAATATGTATAAGGCCCGGACTTCCACTGATATGCGATATGCAATGAGGTTGTGGACTCGAAGCACATATACATTAAGGCTCATAAATCCCTTCAAGTCCACACAATTGCCTTTCCCTTTGAAAACCCCGACAATAATGTTTTTCCAGACACACAACGGTATAAGCGAAAACATAAGCGAAAACCTGCGTATGGCCATTGGGGCGGATTTGAAAATAAATAGGCCTGGTTTAATAATCATCGACGGGTCTGACTTCCCCCTCCCCATTAACTATATATCTCGTGCTCCACCGATATGTAATGAGCGATTGGGAACCAACCCCGAAAATATATGTATTCCGGCTGATAAGGTTGTCGGGTCTGGAGGGAAGCGGAATGCCATGTATGCATATGTCTTGGACTTAGGCCGATTGTGATATGTGATGGCATTTTTGGACCCGAAAATATGTATATTGTGGTTTATAATGCCATCGGGTCCGAAACCCTTGTGGCACGTGTTATGTGAAGGGTTTTCTTTGTAAAGATATTATAACATGACAATGATGCAATGAAGGGTTTTGTGTATTAAGTGCACAAACGACTGTAGTGAGGGTGGGGTGATTATGCGTGCGGGCATAGAAATACCACAAATGTATATGAAGACTAAAAAGTCCAATGAAGGGAATGAATGAAGGGCTAAGCTGGGTCAAGAATGAAATATGCCACAGAGATTTATCAAAGGGGGCCTTGACCATTTAGAAATAAAAATTTGGCTTGGCAAAGAAGCAAAATCCTTTGGATTGGACAGATCTTTCGGAGGAGTACAAGATCAACTTATAGGGGGGCCCATCCAAAATTGCTACCAAGGCAAGTTTTAATAGGGTGGTGGTTGTGGCCACAAAAAATGGCGAACAGCTGGGCGAACCAGTTATCTCTGTTTTCAAATAAACCTTGGATCAGATAGAACAGCAAGGTGTTTAAGATAAACTTGAAATGCATATTATACAGATGGCCAGGCATGGGTTCCACTTAAACATTATTTTTTCAGAGGGGATAGAGACAAATAGCTTCTACTTGCTGATATGATTTTGATAGGCATTCTCCAATGGAAGTATTATGGGGTTTATTGACATTCCTCTACTTGCTTCCCACTTTCACAAATCCCTTTGGGGCCGTCACTGGTATGTCCATACCTGTTTAGGTGTGTACCTTAGCTCTTTATTGCTCATTAAGCTTGATGTAGACATGTTTTTCTTGCACTTTATATGAGAATTTCAGTGCTATACTTATTGACTGAATGGGGCGCAGTCATGGATCATGCCATATTTTTAAACTGCTTAAGCAAGGTTGGGCTTGTTGTGTCAACCGGTACTCTGAGCCTAGCAACATTCCTTACTCTAACCGGCTTCCCAAACAACCTGTCCTTCCAAATTGGCACAAGGACTTGACATTTCATTTCCTTTTAGATAAGTCCTTCCAGTTTCAGACACAAGGACTAGAGCACAATTAGATTTGCCACAAGGTATGAGACAGTGAGCTTAGCCCATGAAAGGAGGTTTGCTTGTGAGTAACAGGTATTAGACCATTTAATGTGGTGGATGGGACCAATGGAGAATGACTGTAAACCTAACAAGCAAGTATAGGCTAGGTCTGAGTGGGATTTATTTAAATGCAGCGTTCCTCCATGCTAGTCCAATGGTAGTTACACATTTTTTGTTTTATAAAAGTGTCCCTACATGCTCCAGATGTTCAAGTTATCAACAGACCTCACACAGTTCCCCAACATATGTCAATGAGTGGTTTCAGTTTGGTTTGCAAGGAAATGATGGGTTCATGAACAACAGAATCATCAACAAGCTTATGAGGCAGGGAAAGGTTGAGATTAGCGAATGAGGGCAAATTTGAATGGTAGAATGAGACCGGAGGACTACAATTAGCTGGTTGAAAAGGAATGTAATTCAAAACATCAAGAGAACAGACTTGGTAGAAAACAAAGGAAAGGACAGAAATACAACTAAACTAACAGCAAAAGGAAATGAACTCTAACGTACTTAGGAGGCAACCACCAATGCGGTGGCTACTAGAAGTATCTCTTCAAATGCTGGCCATTAACAAGGAGCTTTTCAGTCTCCCCCTGTAATGTTTTCAACCTATAAGTCCCTTGACCAATCTTTTCAATGACTTGGAATGGCCCTAGCCATAGGTGTTGGAATTTTGTGTGTCTACCCTTTGGCTCACTTAGATTGTCCCATTTCAGAACTAGTTCCCCCACTTGGAAATATTTATCTCCCACTAGATGATGATCAAACCATCTTTTTACAATCATTTGGTGATTTCTGAATTTAATTCTAGCTCTATCCCTTAATTCCTCCAACTTCATCTGTTGGTCGATCCTTTCTTGAAGCGGGGCTGAAGGGGTTCCTCTTGAAGCTTGGGAGAGCTTTAAGGATGGAAGGGCAACGTTCGGGGGAAATATGGCTTCCTGTCCATAGACTAGGAAGTATGGAGAGTTTCCCAAGGCCACTTTATGGGTGACCCTATTGGCCCAAAGGGAATTTGTTAAGGCATTGTTCCAGTTCCTCTCATTATCAGCGACTGTCTTGTGGATTATGTGGATAAGGTTCTTATTGGAGGACTCTGCAACTCTGTTTCCCTGGGGATAATAGTTTGTTGCATATTTTATGTGGATTGACTTATTAATGGAAAACTCAGTCAGTCTCAGAGATGAAAAATAAGAAGAGTTATCAAAGATGAGGGCATCAGGGATGCCATACTTGTTGATAATGAATTTCTCAATGAATGATATTACCTCATCTTTGTTCATCTTCTGGAGCGGGATGGCTTCAGTCCATCTGTTGAATTAATCAGTCACTGTGAGTATGTACTTGTGCTGCTGTGAGGAGTTTGGAGTGATCTCGCCTACGACGTCTAGGCCCCATTGCTGGAACGGTCGATAAATCATGACAGGTCTAAGGGAAATAGCGAGTCTTCTTTCTCATCCTGCGATGGTTTGGCACACCTTGCATTTGCAAGCATAGGTGTGAGTGTCTTCGAACACCGTGGGCCAATAATATCCAGCTCTTAATATTTTGTGAGCGGTGGTCTCTCCACCATAGTGACCACCTATTGGGTCGTCATGCATTTCTTTCAATACATGGTTGGCATCATCTTTCTCCAAACACCTCAGCCAGATTCCATCATGATTTTTTCTGTATAAGATGTTGTCATCCAAATGATTAGATTGGATTTTAATCTGAGAGCTCTCCTCTACGATGCACCCATGTGTTCGGGACACGAACCCTGCACTAGATAGAAATGTATGTCATGGTGTCATGACTTAGGGTCCAAAAAGGTTTTGGATGCTTCCCACTCATACATCAGCACTTCGTTACTCCATAATAGCTCCTCCCTGAGTTCCCTTTGTGTATATTGCAGGCTCAATGTTCCTAATTCTTTAGATGCCTCCTTTTGGTCTGCTAAGGCTTCTATCGCTAGCTTGCAAAGTCCTTTCCCTCGAACTATCTATGCTAGCTTTATCTCCAGGTCGAATTCTTGAAGGGCATTTATCCAATTCCCTCTTCGCTCACCCATTTCTGTACGAAGAGGGCTCTTACAGCAGGATGGGCCACGATGACTTTGGTCTTGGCTTTTAGTAAATAAGGGTGGAAATGTTTAATGGCCTTGAAAACTACATAGCCCTCTTTCTCCACATTTGGGTAACTCAATCTCACTCCTTGGAGATTCGAACTCATGTAGGAAATGGGGACTTCATTTCCATCATCATTTTTTTGAGTGAGAATTGCGCATATGAAAGGTCAGAAGCGAAGGTGTATAAGAAGAATCCTTTGCCAAAATCGGGGATGACCAGCATAACAGCTTGAGCAATGGCTTCCTTGTTTCATCGAAATTCTTCCTTGGCTTCATCGCTCCATTTATACACAACATCTTTCTTCATCATCAATTGCAAGGAGCATATTATTTCGGCAAAGCCTGAAACGAACTTTCTAATGAAATTAATCCTCCCGAAAAAGGATTGCATGGCCTTTTTGTTAGCAGGGGGTTGTATTCTCATGATGGTCTGTATTCTCTCAAGATCAATCACAATCCCATCTTGAGAAAGGATATGACCCAGTAGTTTCCCCTCTGTGGCTACAAAGATGCTCTTCTTTGGATTCAAAGAAATTCCATACCTTCGGCATCTTTCGAAAATCTGCCTCAGGTGATAAATGTGATCCCTCCTATGATATGAACACACAGTGATGTCATCCATGTACACCACTACTGGTCTATTCATCAGCCCTTGGGAGGCTATGTCCATAGCTCTCTAGAATGTGGCACCTGCATTAATGAGCCCAAAAGGCATTTTTCGGTGCATGTAGGTGCCCCATTTGTTGTTGAAGGTTGTCTTAAGATGGTCCCCATGTGATATTAACCCCTGATTATAACCTGAAAACCCATCTAATAGGGCCAACATTTCAAACCTTGAGACGTACTAAAGGATGTGTTCCATAGAAGGGACCGGATAGTTGTCCTTTTGAGAGGATCTATTCAGGTTTTTGAAATCAATCTACAACCTGATGTCTCCATTTTTCTTTCTCACTAGCATGAGATTGGCTACTAGCGGATGTGTTTGATCAGGAATATGATTTTATCATCCAGTGTCTTGTTCAGTTCTTTCTTCACCAATGGGTCTAGGCTTGGATGCATCTTACGTAGCTTTTGTTGGTAGGGCTTGGCCTCCTTTTCCAAAGGGATCACATGCTGCATAATAATGGTATCAAAGGTCTTTAGGTCTTCATATTTCCATGCAAAGACATCCTTGTATTCTTTAAATAGTTTGACAAATGCAGCCTTTTCTTGCGGAGAGCACCCCAGGCCTAGATTGACAATTTTTTGGTCTTTTTCAATCCCAAGGTTAACCATTTCATACTTCATGGACGAGCTGTGTGTTTTTCAGTTAGTAGGTTTCTTGAATTTATCGTGCAAGTCATACAAGTGCTCCATCCTAACCACTGATTTTGGAATCACATTGGGCCTATCCTTTTCCTCATCTTCCCTTTCATTCATAAGCTTGTCATTCTCCCTTTCGTCAATGACTGCACTCTTGAATGTCTTCTCGCAGTGTAGGAACTCAAGGATTTTCTCATCATCTTCGAAAACCTACCAATTAGAGATGTTATCAGGCACAGACAGTCTGAAAATCAATTCAACGGAACATTTATTTTTCTTCAATCTAAAATTAGGCAAAAGTTTAGTAGCCATATTAGCCATCAAATCAACATCTTGGTTTTTGCCTCGAGGTATGTATGTAATATTGAAAGAATCAAAATTGTCAATTAAATCCCATACCTCATGCTGGTACCTCACCATGCGTGGAGAATTGCAATGTATCCTTTTCCTCACCTGATCTACGATTATTTGTGAGTCACCAAAAACCTTAAGATTTTTCACATTCATACCAATGGCTTTCTTCAAGCCTTGCAGTAGGCCCTCATATTCCACTGTGTTGTTGGTGTATGTGAAATCCAATCGACTAGCCATTAGATATTGGTTCCCTTGCGGGTCAATGAGAATACTTACAACACATGTACCCTCAAGGCAGTTAGAGCCGTCAAAATAGAGTGTCAATAATATTGCATCTAATGTTACATCAACTAAACTACTATCTAAGAAATTAGTCCTATCATCTACTATAATACAGGATAGCTCATCAGTTGGGTTGTGGGAGGGAATTTCCAACTCTGTGTGTGTTAAAGTTTCTTCAACGGTTTCTACATGAAACTCTCCAAAACAGGTTTTCGTATTATAAACATTGAAACTATAGTTCCCAAGGATGGAATTGGTAAACATTATAAGTTCATTGTGACCATTTAGTTTTGTTACCACATACTTCATGTATCTTTCCCTATCGACTCTCAACATATCACACTTACCCTTCTAAGGCAGCAAGAGATGGGACCAATCAGTTAAGAAGTATCCGTCTAATTTTGCTAACTAGTCCCTGCTAAGCAGCATTCCAAAGGCCTTAGGTATATCAACTACCACTATATCAATGACCTGAGTGTACTGTGGTTTAGTAGCCATATGAATCAACACATCCTTCAATTATCCAATCGCTATCGCATTTGTCCTATCTAATTGCATGATTCGAGTTCCAGATTTTTCAGGTATGACCTGTAGTGTTTTAGCAACAACATAAGGGATAATAGTGGATGAGGCCCCAGAGTCTACCAAGAAATTATGGACGTTCATGTTGAAAATTTCAAACGTAATGAAGAATGTTGGGGTCATAGATTTCGATTTCCTCCCTATCATGGCTGCGCTAACATCTTGGGGTTTTTGATTCATTTTGGATAGCGTGGCCTCCATAACTAATGGTATTTGGGTTGCACTAGTGGTACTAATAGGTTTGGACATTGGCTTCTTGGTTTTGTTGGGTTGTGTTATCTTCTTTCCACATAGTTAACAGGGGGTTTGAGGGGTACCCATAACCGCACTTTATGGGGTCCGGGGCAACGCCCTAGAAAATTTTGGTTTTGGACCTTATGTTAGGTTGAGCGGACCCACCTATGGTTTTGTGCATGATTTTCGTACATGTTTTTTTGGACATGATGGTTTTTGGTCCATGGTATTGTATGCTTTGGCATGTATAAATATGTATTGTAACATTGAAAGGAACATAATGAAAAATCAAGCTGGTAGTCCCGGTTTTGGGATCCAGTGGGAAATCTCTGTGTATATGTGTTTTATGTGTTATGCTCTCGCATTGTTTATTTTCTTTGTTTTAGAATTATTATGCAGGAAATTTCTGTACAGGGTTAAAACCTACATTTGGTATCAGAGTTGTTTTGGCCTCAAGGGGATGCCTTTGTTGCTGAGGGGTTTCACTCGGGCATGTGGTAGACCCTGTTCAGTGGGAGATCTGCGAGATCGATTCTGGTGGTGAAAGACGATGGCAAGCAGTAGAAAGATAGAGATTGAGAAGTTCAATGGTCAGAGTTTTGAGTTGTGGAAACTGAAGATGGAGGATCTGTTGGTGGATAAAGATCAGTGGATCGTGGTATATCTGGGTATTAAACCAACGGGAGTGACCGATGAAGAATGGAAGAAGTTGGATTGGAAGGCAAAGAGCACAATACGATTGTGTGTCTCAGATTCAGTATTGCTGAATGTATTAGGGGAAGCTACAGTGAAGGCTCTGTGGGACAAGTTAGGGACTTTGTACCAATCGAAGTCTCTGGTGAATAAAACATTCCTATGGAAAAGCTGTATAACCTGAGGATGAAATATGGAGACTTTGTGACAAAGCATATGAATGCATTTAATACTATGGTAAGTCAGTTATCATCTGTTGATATTAAAATTTCAAATGAAGATAAGTGCATCAATTTGTTGTGTTCTCTACCAGATTCGTGGGATAGTCTGGTTATTGGAATAGGTAGCAATGCAACTTCTTTTCAGTTTGATGAAATAGTCTCAGCCTTGCTGACAGAGGAGATGAGACGGAAAAATATAGACAACCAGAATGGTGATGCCTTACTTGTACGAGGAATGTCCCAGAATAGAAACAAGAATAAGTCATCGAGTGGGAGATCTAAACCTAGAGGGAGATCTAAATCTCCAGGAAAACCTATAAAGGTGGTGCGCTGGAAATGCAAAAAGGAAGGGCACTTCAGAAGGGATTGTAAATCTAAAGATCCTATTAAAGGAAAGGGATCATATGATGCTCCTTATGCAGAGGCGAAAACCACTTTAGATGAAGGTGGGGATGTGTACTTGGCTTCTTCAAGTACACATGTAGATCATGAGGCATGGTTAATTGACTCAGGTGCACCCTTTCACTTCACTCCCCATAGAGAGTGGTTCTGCGAGTATGAGAAATACGATGGTGGTGATGTCTTCTTAGGAGATGATAGGAAGGCTAGAATCATTGGTCATGGAAAAGTAAAGCTGAAGTTGCAAGGTGGAAGGGTGAGAACCCTTCCAGGTGTTCTGCATATTCCTGCGTTGGCCAGAAATCTAATTTATGTAAGCAATTTGGATGATGCAGGTGTAAAGACAGTGTTCGAGAAGGATACCTGCAAGATGGTTCGAGGAGCACTGGTATTGATGCGGGGAGTTCGGATTG
>APFE030358773.1:111342-121579 GCA_000404065.3 Pinus taeda | reverse complement strand
TAAGAGCAATCCTTCTCTAAACATGCATTTACCATACAAGAAATCAAGTGTTTTAGATCCTACCTGTAGTCCAACGTTGTTGTAGTAGTCCAGCCTCATCGATCCGGATGAGCTCCTCCTTCACTTCGAAACCTGCATTCACTTACAATCAAACGATTACATAGAACATGAATATCTCATAAAATAAAACATATTCAACATACAGACCAAGGAGTATATGAAACAACTCATTAATAACAAATTGTTGAGAAGAATGGACTTATTTGTATTAATAGGAAAAAAAAGAAACCATTACAACCTGAGCCTTGGTGTTGTGCAAGTTCCTTCCAGGGTCCATCAAGAGTTTTCCTTTACTTTGATAAGCTCACCCACTTCCAAATGAAACAAGAAAGGATGGTAATCTCTCCTCACAAGCTTCTACAAGGAAGTCCTAATTTCAGCAGCATCTACCCTTTGGAATGTTCAGCTTTCAACCTCCCCTCCTCTGGCCCAATGCCTGTATTTATAATGTTCTAGAGGAAGTTAATCAGGTCCAACATCAATGGGATACTCCCCTCTTTGGATGGGGTAGTTCCTCTCTTGATGGGGTAAGTTCCTCTTTCATAGGGATACATGAACCATCTGGAGGTGCTCAATACACGTTAAACAATCTTCTAGAATGCTCTAGAAATGACCACAAGTAACTTTTCTAAGATGAAACTCGCGCCTTTTGACCTTTACAGGAGTATGCACCCATCCCTTCACTTACAAAGCGTACAAGTCTGCAGGTACAATGAGCTTGGGATGTGTACACGCATGCAAGGTAGAGAGAACCTGCGTACCCAGAGATAAACATGTTTTTAATGACTTTCTCTCTTTCTTGAAGTTTGACATGGAGAGCAGAGGCATAAGGCTTGCCAAGGAGGATAATATGACTGTTGATGGGGCCATACTAACTGCAGATAGTCATGGTGACAAATTTTAGTGTAACAATTAGTGGAGCCATACTAACTGTGATAGGAATGGGTTCCTCTTCTTCTTCTTCCCCTGTAGGTTCTTCAAATATGTCAGGTTGCTCACCTAAAGGTTCATATAATTCACAGCCATCAAAGGAGAGAGAAGGTTGGTTGTTGGATGCAGTGGGGGTATTTGGCAAAAATTTCCCTAACTTGTCCCTATTCCTATGAGGCATGAAAGGAAATATTTTTGGGTTGGTTTTGTATTCTTTTTTTTTTAAACCTAGAAAGTACTTGTGGAAATGAAATTGCTGATTGAATGAAAATCACTGATAGAATGAAAAAATCTACTTGCTAAATTGAAATCCTACTTTCAGAATGGAAAGGAAAGAAGATAAAAAATTAAAGAAAGGAAGAAACTAGATTACTTTTTCAGAAATAAACTAACGACAGAATATTGAAGATAAGAAATAGAAGAAAAGAAAGCAGTAATCACATTCTACTCAGACACCTTCCTGACAATGGTACCAAAAAGTGATGAGCGCTAGTATTGCAACAAGGATGCTGCAACTCCACGGCTACCAACTTTACTTATCAACCCGGGGTTCGTACAAACTTGGAGGTGACAGTGTTGTATGCACAAGTAAAAGTGATGGTCCTGCCTGTTGTCACTATTCGGCTGGTGAGAGACCCCAGGGGTTCCAAGCCAGACTTCTATAGAGTCAGAAGAAGTTTGATTCTTTGATGGGAGAAGGGAAAATCTACTCTAAGAGACCTATTCTACTGCAGTAATGAAGAAGACAACATGTAATGCTAAATCACACCATATCCTAATTAACCATTTAAGCAGATATGCTAAGCAGAATTGATAAATCAACACTAAACGAATGCTACTATCTAAGTTGTAGAAGTAAAGAGCATCAAACCATACTAATGTGCAATAAAAAAACTAAACTAAATCTGTTTTCACTTTTTTGGTTTTTTTAGGCAAAACCAAGTATGCAAACTGATTGTTCTTGTGGATGTGACAGGTGGATGGAAGGTGATTGAGGATGGATAGAAGGTTGATGAAGTGTTTGGATGGTGTGGAAGGGTCCTAGGAGGATTTTTGTGACTTTCTGGAGGTTTCCCATTAATTTGGCCTCAAAATAGGTCATTTCAGGAAAACCTACAGGATGTACTAGAAACCTACAAGATGATCCTGTAGGAATTACAAGAAACCTACAAAATACAACCGAGAGCTAATTGTGAGGTGTTGGAGGTGTTGGGAAGCTTGGGAAATGTATGTGATGAGTTGAATGGGGTGTTAGAAGGTCTAGGAGCACTTAAGAGTCCATATCCAAGATAAGAGATGTCTAGATTCACGCAATGTACCTACGGGATTTTCAATGAAAAATGATGAAAAACTAGTGAGGCTGATGGTGAAACAAGAGATGGATACGGTGGATGAAGTGGAAGGTGGCTGCTAGTGATGATGTCTGGGTCTCCTCCTAAAGTACCTACTCTGCTTAAAACATGTGTGCCATCCAAGAACTATGCAACAAGATACAGTTTCGTAAACTAGAAAATGATCCAGGTGGATGTTGGTGGCCACCCACCTATCCCATTTGGACCCCCGCAACTGTCTCTTTCAATTTTTAAGTTTCCTTAATTATAGCACAGTTTACTATTTTTAGCAGTTTTTCAAGTCCTAAACTTCCGGAGCTGTTTTGAGGCCCTAAACATTATGATGTTTTTATGGAAATCTACCACCAGCGATTTTCTGTCTAAAATCATCTTTTCTGTCGTAGTCCTTAGAGAGATCTTTCCAATGGGCTATCATGCACGTCAAACAGAGATAATATGACCAATTTGCGACCCCAGGAAGTTGGCTGTCCAACTCACCCCAACGGGGCCCACAAACTCTTGGTGTTACATCTCCTCGGGTTAGGGTTTTGGTTGTTTAGGGGTTTCTCTTATTGTTCAGTAATAAAAAGGCCCTTGAGCCTCATTCTAAGACAGTTCAGAGGCATGTATCTGCCACATCTCTTCTCAGAGATAAGCTACCATCGCCCTAGCTGGTTTATTTCCATTTCTATTTGTAAGCATATTTCAGTATTTTACAGTAATGAAATGAAGTATTATTTTCACTGCATATCTGTCTTTATGGTTATCTCTGTATTGTATTGCATTCCTATTTAAATCCGGATCAGAAAACCATGAATCAATTGCTTATATTATGAATGAAGAAAGTTGTTGAAGGGAATGAAAGCATGAGTGAGATCTTATTGCAGAAATGGAGATGGAAAAAGATGGCAATGAAATCTTCCTTGCAACATGAACCAAATATTGAATCAAAGACAACAGATTCCAAAGCTCAGACAAGAACTAGAAGTCTGTGTTTCCGGGGCTGTTGAAGGGTCCCTTCCTCAAGTCATGGTCCTAGAGGGAGGAAGTGAGGCCGAGACACCTCCTGACAACCTTATGGTGATCCTTTTTGTCCTTGCCAACTTGCTACTTGAAAGAAGGCACAAATGGAAGCAAACTATCACACAACCAATATAATATATATTGTTGTAATGGAAATGCATCTACTAAGCAAATGAACAATTAAACTATGAATCTATACTAGAATACATGTACAATAAAGAGGAGCCTTGCCTGCTAGGTTTGGGCCCTAACCCAAGAGCTTCAACCCTCTTAGTTAACTTAGTGCTGGCTCAAAACAAAACTCATTCTTATTACCAAAACAATGGATTACATCAAAAAATGTCACAAGTCTTGGAGCTCAAAAATAGAGTAGAGTTTTACAATCAAAAGTTTGAATCCTACAGAGGTCCTAGGCCTCTCTACTTATACATCTAATTCTCCAACGACTTAAAATTATGGAGGCTCGGCTCCCAAACTCAAGATAAACTGGTGCTTTGTCTTTCACTTGCTCGACTGCCTTCTAGTCCTCATGATTTGGTTGTTTTCACTCCGAGCTGATGGATGAATATTTGAATGGAAGGGTAGTAAATGAGGAGGATTTACCTCCTACAATCCCTCTTCGTTGTCCCATTCGAGTTTTGGCCTTTCTCTTTGCCAAAATTCCTTGATTTTATCCTTTAATCCTGCATTAAATGCACATTAGACCACAAAGCAAAATATCCAACTCTAACTCATCTCATAAACAAAATATAATCAAAAGTATGCAATAAGTTATGAGAATAGTTGGTTTGACTAAGGTAGGAGGTGAATTAAGGCCCATATAATTACCTAATGATGAGGCTCATCAAGAGCCTCAACCCAAATGGGTACATATCTTTTGCCATACCTTAGATAATATTCCCATGAATTGGTACTTAGAAATGGAGTTATGCCATGACACAACCAAACGAGATATATTAAGGGAAAATTTCTTATTAAATTTTAGCTTTGACGATGGATTTGAGTGCATTGATGAAGTACTCTAGGAAATTAAGGCTGCTATATTTAGAACACCTGAGGAGCTGGTAGAATGGAATGGAATACATAGGTGGGCCATGCGCTGGAGTGCTACAATGTGACTACAGAATAAGAAGGAGAGGATTCGTGGAATATAAACATTCTGAAAATTGAAGGACATCATGAGGTTGAAGGACCCAAAGCAAGGAACCTTGATATAACCAAACCTTTGAAAACCCGACATGTAAATGTCAAATCTGACTCCAGCCCAAGCTTGCAAACATAGGCAAGTATTGGGATGAAGATACGGTTGATAAAGTTGTGGAGCTGCTGCTAGAATACTAAGACTTGTTTCCCACCAAGTTATCTGATCTAAAGGGCATTGTAAGTGATTTCATTGTAATGAAGATTTCTCTAAATCCTGATGCGAAGCCTGAGAAGCAAATACCCTGCCACCTAAATCCCAAGTATAAGGAGAATGTGCACAAAGAGCTGGACAAAATGACGGGATTCGGAATCATTGAACTAGTAGAAGAGTCTGATTGGGTAAGTCTTATGGTTGTTTAGGAAATGAAGCAGCAAGGTGAAATCAGGATATGCATAGATTTGAGAGAGCTTAACGATGTGTGTGTTCATGACCAATTTCCAACCTCATTTACAAATGAAGTTTTGGAGAATGTCATAGGGCAGGAAGCTTATTCATTCACTGATCGGTTCTCAGGGTACCATTAGATTAAGATCGTGTTGGAGGATTGCAACAAGATGACCTTCGTCATGAAGTGGGGACGCTTTTAGTACACAGTGATTCCATTTGGGCTGAGGAATGCACCTGCGATATTCTCCAGGGTTGTAATTTTAGTGTTTAAAGAGTTCATCAATAAATTCTTAGAAGTGTATTTTGATGACTGAACTGTGTTTGGATTAGTAAGGCACCATGTTGCCAATCTATGCCTTATGTTGGATACTTGTCACATATACCAAATTGCCCTGAACTTGAAGAAATGTATCTTTTGTGTGCCTTATGGAATCATGCTAGGACATTTGGTGTGTAAACAAGGATTAATGGTAGACCCTGCAAAGATAGCTATGATTGTTAATTTAGAGGATCCAAAGAATGTGAAGAAGTTGCACACAATGCTGCGAACACTGGCTATTATAGGAAGTTTACCAAATATTATGTGCAAATAACTATGCCAATGGAGAAATTACTGAAGAAGGATGCACTTTCTACTAGGATGAAGAGTGTCAGCACAACCTAGATGTGTTAAAGGACAAGATGATGACTGCGAACATTTTGGTGTTTCCTGATTGGAAGAAATAGTTTCATGTTCATGTGGATGCCTCCTGTATTGCATTGGGTGTGGTATTAGCCTAGCGAGGTGAAGGCGAGATATATAATCCTATAGCCTTCACAAGCAATAAATTGTTAAAGGCCGAGAAGAACTATTGAACTACAAAGTGCGAAGGACTGGCAATGGTCTACGTGCTACAAAAATTTTGACATTACCTGCCACGCACACATTTCAAAATGTACACAGGTCACTCCACTTCGAAATACCTGGTCAACAAGCTTGTGTTGGGGGGGAAGATCTGTAAGTGGTTATTGTTATTCCAATAATATGATTTTGAGGTAATTGTGAAGCCCAAACGATTTAATGTGGGATCAGATCATCTATCCAAAATTAAGAGAGGAAAAGGACCAACTAATTTGGAAGAAGGATTTCTAGATGCGTGACTCTTCTTTGTACATGTCGTTGATGATCATTTTGCTGATATAATTTAGTTTTTAACTACTCACATGACCCCAGAAGGATACTCTACACAACAAAAAAAGGAGTTAGCAGACACTTGTATAACATGGGCACTGATGAAATACTATGCCGATATGTTCCAGAGTTTGAATGATCTAGCATCCTCACCGAAGCACTTGAAGGAGTAGTAGGAAGACACTATACAGGTAGAGTAACCGCGCAGAATATTTTGCATGCAGGATTGTGGTGCCCAACGGTGCATAAGGATTCTATGGAATATTGCAAGGCATGAAATGCTTGTCAGAGGACAAGGAAGCTATCACAGAGGGATGAACTCCCCTTGAACCCATAGACCTCGTTGTAGGATTTGACAAATGGGAGATTGATTTTTTGGGTCCGATAGATCCACCAGGGAAGAAGATAGAAGCACAGTACATTATTACTGTGACAAAGTATTTGATGAGATGGGAGGAAGCACAACAATTAGAAGGTTGTAGTGCTACTACAGCTGCAAAGTTCTTCTTTGAATATGTCTTGACATGGTTTGGATGTCCTAGGATACTGATGAGTGATAGGGGTACACATTTCTTAACTGAAACAATTACTGTGATGTTTCAAGAATTCTAGGTTTATCATTAGAAGAGTATGACCTGTCATCCTCAAGCTAACAATACGACTGAAGCATTCAATAAAATCCCAGAGAATGCGTGTTAGGTCCCTATAATACTAGTGATTACCCCATTACTATTGTAGTTGTATCCCTTATTAATATTGTTGTGCCCCTATTGTCCCCATATTGTTATTACTGTGCCCCATAGAATCCCTCTATTGTTATTTTTGTGGCTTTATATTATTATTGTTAGGTCGGCTGGTTTATATTGTGACTCCTTAGACTCCTATATATAGAAAGGAGGTCTTTGTCATTTGAATCATCCAAGAATTGTTCTTTTGTGTAATGTAAAGGAGGTTTCCCCCTCCAAGAGGCTGAATTCTAAGGCATTCAACTATCTTTTCTATCCTTTTGTGAGTTGGTTTCATAACATTTGGTATCAGAGCTTTGGATTCTAGGGTTTTGCTACTCCAAATAGGTCATTGTGGCATTTTCGCTATAACTTTTTTCTGTGATGTTTAAGAAGCTAGAAAAAACCTATTTGAGATGGGATTTCACTGAATCTTGGGTCTGAATTTCAGAGATTTTCACTCTATATTTGCGGAGATATGATCTGAGGAGGTTGGTCTTTTTGCAGACTCCTGAATTACTTTCCAAAAAGGTGACCTGGGGAAAGTCGTCATAAATTTCTCTTTGAGCATCAGATTGAAATTTCATAGAGAGGACGGACTATAGTTTCTTGTATATATTTTTCAGAACGAAACGTTGAAACAGTGACTCGCGGCATGTCATACAAGTTCGCTCTACTAAACTAGTCTATAATCAGGTCACTATGGGAGATTTTGCATAACTCTTCCCTGGAGAATCCAATTTGGATCAGAGTGGTGGCATTGGAAAGAGGACGTAGAGGTCTACTGCGGATCACAATTTCAGAACTGGATGATCTAAAATTACGGAGATACATCAGATTCAATATCAAGTTCCTACAAAGTGAAAACAGGTGTGTAGTTTTTTTAATTTTTGCATAAGCTTGGTTTGAAAAAATAGTTTGAAGGAATTCAAAGGGTGTAGTAAAGCATTATTATCGGTAATTGATGCCCCGAGGAAAGGAAATTCAAACACCTAGTAAGCAACTTGAAATCTCTAGCATGACTCATGAAGAAGAGAAAGAAATGCAACATGATATATCAAAATTACAAGACCAAGTGCAACAAGTGTCACTTGCACAAAAGGGAATAGAATCTAAGATGGATGGTTTAAAGAAAGATGTAGAAGCTAAGATGGATGGTTTATAGAAATGTGTAGAAGCTAAGATGGATTGTTTAAAGAAAGGCATAGGTGCTATGATGAATGACGTGGAAGCTAAGATGAATGACATGGAAGCTAAGATGGATGATTTGAACATAGATTTGAAGACAGATTTGAAGACAAGCATGGAAGATTTGAAGACAAATTTGAAGACAGATTTAATAAAGTTTCTACAAGAAATGCTTACTAATGGTGAAAGGGTAGTAAAGGAAACTCATGATGAGAACAAAAGAAATGTTAATCATGATTCCATAGACTCTAATGTTGGATCGAAGACCCACGATATTCCAAAAATCGATATGAGGAAGTTTGATGGCAAGGATCCCGCAACATGGATATTACAGATGGAGCAATTTTTCGATCTCAATAATGTGCAAAAACACACAAAAAGTACGTATTGCAACTTTATATTTGGAACCAAATCAGTTTGTATGGTATCAATGGCTTTTTGCTCTTGTAAACAATTTATCACTTGGGAAATTTTTGCGGAACAATTGATAGCACATTATGAGGATACAAAAAGCAACACTTTTTTTAGCCAATTGATAAGTCTCAAACAAAAGGGTTCAATAATGGAGCACATTGAGGAGTTCGAAAAATTGAACATAAAGGTTAAAAAATATTCTAGAGGAGCATAGGATTGATGTGTTCATAGGGACTTTAAGGGATAATATGCAACATGATGTTCGCCTTTGGGAACTTGATTCATTAGAGAAGGCATTTAGGTGAGCAAGAAAAATGGAAAGCAAAATTATGGCAACCAGGAAGCATACCACTCACAATTATAATGATGGAAGTGTTGTTGCCCCTAGCCTTTCACAACCTATAAGGTTGACACCACAACAATTGGAAGAAAAAAGAGCAAAAGGGGTTTGTTACAGTTGTGATAGCAAATACACTAAAGGTCATAAGTGTGCTGAGAAGAAATTATTCTATGTAGATTGTGAAGAGGAAGAAGAAAAGGAGCAAAAAAGGTCAAAAGAAAAGGATATACTCCAGGAACAAAGCCTAGATATAGAAGAAATGAATCCGACCATATCTTGTAATGCATTGGCGAGAATTACCACTCCTCAAACCATCAAGATAGAAGGACAAATCAAGAAGAAAAAGGTAATAGTGTTGATTGATTCAGGAAGTACCCACAATTTTATTCATTGTAAGGTAGCAAAAGAATTGAATTGCTTCCTATATCCAGCACCAGAGTGTCAAGTGATGATTGCAAATGGAGGAACAATAAATTGTTCTGGGAAGTGCCATAATATCAAGCTATCCATGGGAGAATATGTATTGACTAGCCCAATGCTTTCCATTCCAATGGGAGGTGCTAATGTTGTATTAGGAGTCCAATGGCTACAATCCTTGGTACAATAGCTTTTAATTTTCAAGAACTTTTCATGAAATTTTCTATGGAAGGAAAGGAAGTTGTATTAAGAGGTATTGCAGGGAAACCGGGAAAGATAATAAGCTCTAACAGTATGACAAAGATTCTAAAAAAGGAACAAAGAGATATAATTGCACAATTATGTTCGCTAGATGTTTCCACATTAGAATCATCTATTTCTCCAGATATCCAAAATGTCTTGGACAATCATTCCAAGGTATTTGAGACTCCCAAAGGTCTCCCACCTATTCTTGATCATGATCATGCTATTCATCTAATTCAAGGAAGTGTTCCTCCAAACATCAGGCCGTACAGATATCCCTATGCCCAAAAGAGTGAAATTGAACGTATGATTGCAGAAATGCTAGAGGCTGGTATAATTCAACTGAGTCAAAGTTTTTTCTCTACTCCAGTACTGTTGGTGCACAAGAAGGATGGATCATGGCGCATGTGTCCGGATTATAGGGAGCTCAACAAGCTCACTATTAAAGATAAGTTTCCCATTCCTGTCATTGATGAATTACTGGATGAATTGCATGGATCAATTTACTTCACCAAGTTGGATCTTCGTTCAGGATACATCAAATTAGAATGAAGACTGAAGCATTCCAAAAACAGCATTTAGAACTCATGAGGGTCATTATGAATTTTTGGTCATGCCTTTTGGCCTTACCAATGCACCTTCAACATTTCAAGGGTTGATGAATTCAATTTTCAAACCATTCCTTAGAAAGTTTGTGTTAGTAATTTTTTGATGATATACTAATCTACAACAAGTCTTGGAAGGATCATGTTGAACATGTTGATAGGGTGCTACAACTATTGGAGGAGAAACAATTATATGCAA
>APFE030358773.1:81864-109748 GCA_000404065.3 Pinus taeda | reverse complement strand
GTCTTCGCTACACCGAACTTCACAAAAACCTTTATTGTGGAATGTGATGCTTCAGGAAATGGAATTGGTGTTGTTTTAATGCAAGATGAAAGACCCATTGCTTTTGAAAGTCGTCCAATCAAGGAAACGTTTTTACACAAAGCTATTTATAAGAAGGAAAATGTTTTGGCAATACGACATGCACTTAAGAAATGGTGACCCTACCTAATGGAAAGACACTTCAAGGTAAAAATGGATCATGATAGCCTTAAATACTTTTTAGAACAAATATTATCCTCTGAAGAGAAACAAAAGTGGGTCACAAAGATGTTGACTTATGACTTTGAAATCATCTACAAAAAAGGGAAGCAAAATGTGGTGGCAGATGCACTCTTAAGAAAGGATGAGGATGTGGAAGAATTGTTGTGCGCCATTTCTATTATCCAACTAGATTGGATAAACGAAGCAAGAGAGGAATGGAAGAATGATGAAAAATTTTGGGAACTTATTTGAATGTTACAACAAGATTCCAGTACATCTGATACATTTAGCTGGCAAAATGATTCATTATGGTACAAAGATTGTTTATACCTCTATAAGAATTTCCAACTCAAACAAAAGATTCTTATGGAATTGCACACTTCTCCCTTAGGAGGGAACTTAGGATTTTAAAAAACTTACCACATGATTAAGAAGGAAATTTTTTGGGATGGACTTAAATCAGATATTCAAAAGTTTGTGGTGGAATGATTGGTTTGCCAACAAAATAAAGTGGAAACAATTAAGACCCCGGGTCTATTACAAGCTTTATCCATTCCAAGCCAACATTGGGAGGAGGTTTCAATGGATTTTATCACAGGTTTACCCAAGTCTGAGGGAAAGAGTGTCATCATGGTGGTAGTTGACAAACTTACCTAGTATGAACACTTTTGTGCATTATCACATCCATTTAAAGCCAGTACAATTTCTACTGCATTTATGGAAGAAATTCAAAAGCTACATGGAAATCTAAAGATTATTCTAAGTGACAGAGATCCCATTTTCACTGGAAATTTTTGGACAAAGTTATTTTCTTGTCTTGGTACTCAGTTAGCTCATAGCTCATCTTATCATCCTCAATCTGATGGGCAAACTAAGATAGTAAACAAATGTTTGGAAGGATATCTTCGTTGCTTCGCATCTGATAAATAGACACAATGGGTCAAATGGTTGCCTTTGGCTGAATGGTGGTATAACACTTCCTTCCATACAACAACAAAAATGACCCCATTGATGGCACTTTATGGATATCAGCCACCATCCATCACATCATATTTAAGAGAAAATTCTAAGTTTCAAGCAATGGAACATCACATCGAACATCAACAACAAGTCCTCAAACTCTTAAAGGATAACCTCATGTTGGCACAGAATAGAATGAAAAAACAGGCAGATCAACATTACAGCGAAAGAAGTTTTGATGTAGGTGATTGGGTATTCCTATGGCTACAACCATATAAACAAATGTCCCTCAGGCATGCTAAGAAGGATAATAAATTATCACCAAAGTATTATGGTCTGTACAAGGTGTTACAAAAGATTGGTACGATGGCATAAAAATTGGAGCTTCTGTAGCTTCTCGAGTGCACCCAGTTTTCCATGTTTCATGTATAAATAAGGTTATAGACGACAAGCTCCTAGTTCAAACAATATTGCCAGAACTTGACGAGGAAGGAAAAATTATATTGGAACTGGAAGTAGTCACAGAAAGAAGAACTCGAAAGCTACGAAATCGATCAATTTCATAGTATCTCATCTAGTGGAAGAACTTATCCGCTGAAGATTCCACATGGGAGAATGAGAATTTTATATAGAAGTATCCAGAACTACTCAAGTGTTGAGGACAACACTTTTTTGAAGGAGAGGGGCATGTTAGGTCCCTATAATACTAGTGATTACCTCATTACTATTGTAGTTGTATCCCTTATTAATATTGTTGTGCCCTTATTGTCCCCATATTGTTATTATAGTGCCCCATGGAATCCCTCTATTGTTATTTTTGTGGCTTTATAATATTATTGTTAGGTCAGCTGGGTTATATTGTGACTCCTTAGACTCCTATATATAGAAAGGAGGTCTTGTCATTTGAATCATCCAAGAATTGTTCATTTGTGTAATGTAAAGGAGGTTTCCCCCTCGAAGAGGCCGAATTCTAAGGCGTTCAACTACCTTTTCTATCTTTTTGTGAGTTGGTTTCATAACAATGCATTGACAAAGTTCTGCAATGCATGGAGGAACGATTGGGATGTATGCATCTCAAGGTCCTATTGGTATATAGGACGACGTATAAAAAGTTGGTAGGCCAAACTTTGTTTAGATTGGTCTATGGGATAGAGGTTGTGATGCCCATGGAGTATACTGTGCTGAGTCTGTAGATTGCAACATTGACTAATATGGTGGCTCGCGAGACTATGGAGGAATGCCTCACGTAGTTCTTGGAATTAGAAGAAGACCTATTTCTAGCATGATTTCACCAATAGGTGCAAAACGAGTGCGAGAAGGCTTGGCACGATCGACATATCAAGTTGCGCACCTTCAAGGTAAATGATTTAGTCCCACTTTATGATATAAAATTGAGAAAGTTCCTTAGGAAGTTTCAAATGAATTGGCTGGGACCCTATGTAGTTAAGGAAATTATAGATAGTGGCGTAGTTTAGCTCACGAAGCTGAATCGAGAATTATTTATGGGTGAAGTTAATGGAAGTTGCTTAAAGTTGTACAAAGAGGATCCCGTCCCTATGCAATGACTATATGATGGAGGGATAATCTTAGTACTCTAGGTAGCTACAAGGAAGTACGAGACTATAAACTACATTGCCCAAGACGTGGAAAAACAAAGTAAGAGGGTTGCGTGATGGAAGAAAGAAGCACACCAGGAGGAGTTGCGCCATGAAGGTTGGGGTTGCACAACAGGGATGAAAAATAGTTGTTGGGTGCACTGTCGCTGATTGAATGGCTAAAATCTCATTAGGAGGAGGAGTAGGATGCATTTATTTTGCAAATATTTGGAAATCTTCCGCTAAAGATGCATTTATGATTAGAATCTAGAGGGAACGATCAGATTTGAATTTAAAATTGCCTATAAATATGGCATGTTTCATTACATTAGACAACTTTTCTTTCAGAGAATTTTCTACTAGAATGATTGTTGTATGTCTGAGAAAATTTGGGAGGATATTTTAGCCCAACGAGAGTTCACCTACTTACCTGAGTGGTGCCACGAGATCATCTTCGAGAGAATTACGACCACCAATCTCATAGAAGCCACTGCCTTTGAAGTTGCAGCCCCTGAAATTGCGTCGGCGATGGAAGCCACACGGTTTGTGCCTGTGGTTCCAAGGTCACCTAGGCCCAAGCCATCTTCGGCTAAGGAGAAAGAAAAGAAACCATAGTCTGTTCTGGTGAGGTAGTCACCAAGGAAGAATCCCACTGAGATTCGACAAAAAGGGAAGATGGATAAGTCGAAACAACCACTTGAACCCTTGCGTGTTGATGAAGAAGCACTTCGTGAACATGTTGAAGAGTTCGACGTTGAGGAGGGAGAGCCTATCACTAGGCTCTCAAAGTATATCCCTCCATAAAAAGGCAAAGCAAAGGTACCAAAATATCCATATACTGGAAATTTTATGGTTTCTGCACCAGCGCTACCAGAGAAGGTATTATTTTAAGCCTCGCTCTTAGGGCACATTCCTGTGATTAAAATGGAAGACTGGGATTTGGCAGATCATGAGAAATTCCCACAGTTGCTGCTGGACAAGTATTTGGCCAAGATTTACTATGAGGAGACCAAAGTCATGCAACTGGAGCCTATGAACTGGGTCGCGAGGGTTGAGGAGGCTGGATTGTTGAATGTGCTATGGGTACTACATTTCATTAGAATGATTATCAATACAGCCTGTGTGAAAAAATTGCTCATGTTGGTTAATGATGGGTGTCTCTAGTTGGGAGAACCCATCCCCATCACGGATATGCTAATCCACTGTATCACAAGGTTTCCATATCAAGGGGTGGATCTAGTTGAGGAGTTTGGAGGTAAGAACAAGGAAAAGAAAATCGTGGACAAAATGAAGAGTGAGTTTGGCTTAGTCAAGGACTGATGTGGATACTCCATTCGCTTAATCAAAGATAAGGTGGTGTAGTTTGCCACGCAAATTTTGGTCTGCAAGGTCATGAGAATGTGTCGCATAGACAAGGTTCCGGCGCTAGTAATTTCACTTGCTACCCAATGCATGAAGGGGGTGCAGTACAACTAAGTGCAATACCTCTGTGAAGATTTTTTGATCAATTTCCACAAAGCATAGGACGATGGCAAGGCAGTCCTCTATGTGTGGTTGTTGTTGTTGATTTCCTAGTTGTGTGGAGACTGCCATAAGACAATTAGTTCTCTCCACAGGATGTCAACTCATGAGAGGTTCATGGAGATGAAGATGTTCTGGATGTTGTAGAGATGGAGCTCCACAATGTGATCAACTAGAGGTCGAGATTGTCACCAACAGTATTTGAGTAGCTAGAGGCCTATGTAGAGTTCATGGTAGATTTTCACAATGTGTCCATACGCGTGAGGAAGGATCTAAAGAAAACATGGTACAATTTTTCGTACTTGGTGAATGAGGCGGATGGATAGGAGATTGTGGGGAAATGGCGAGGAGAGTGGATGCAACCATCAGATCTCAACATGGATACAAGAAAGGTCGGGGAAAGTTCCTGCACGTAGGCCACAACAGCACATAAGTAGAAGGAGTACGAGTAGACCAAATCTTGAGAGAAAGATGCAAAATTGAAGAAGGAAGTTTCTGCCAAAGCAACTATTGCTAAAGAAACTGCTGAGAAAGACCGGGTGGCTAAAGAGAACATCATTGATGTTGAAGAGTCTGCCTCCAAGCACACTGAGGAAAAAGGGGATTTTGATGTTAAAGGAGGTTAGGGAGAGGAGTAGAGCACTCCCTTTAAACTACTGAAATGGATAGAGGAGATGACTTTTGGACCTCAAAAGAAGAAAAAATTCGACAATAACTCACACATTGATACAATGGTCCTCACGGAGGGGGACATGGATGAAATCAAAGATAAGGTCCGTGAAACCACGACGGAACTATGGAAACAGTTCAAAAAACATTACCTAAAGATGTTATGGAACGTGATGAAGGATCTACATGAGTTTCCTATTCAAACAAGATGACTTCAAGCGAGCATGTGATAGGTGAGCGGGATTCAAGTGATCATGTAGCAAGCAAGAGCGACTGTGCTGGAGATAGATAGGATTCTGGATCTCATAGTGGTACCATTACCAGAAGGATCACTATCCACAAAGGCATATGAGGCAAACACCCAGTTCACATAGATCAAGGATGTGGGTGTCAACCTAGTTGTGCTGCCTATTCAGACCCTCCATGAACTACATCATGGGGTATCAGACAAGCTCAAGGTCAGGGAACAGTGTGCCTTATTATTCACCAGCGAAGTAAAGATGAACAATGAGCAAATATTTACAGAGAAGGCACAAGCACTAAAGGAAAAGAAAGAACTGGCCATATGTAGCCAGAAGTTGGAGGCAACCATTACACAAGAATGTAATGCACTTCTAGAACTTATTATTCCCAAAGATGCAACATCAACAACTAAGATTCGAAAATTGGCTACTGCAGTTAGAGAATCAAAGGAGGAAGTTGGCCCAGCCTAATTTTAGTTACACATGAAGATCTCAGAGTTTTTCTTGAAGTTACAGCCAAGCACTCCACTAGAAGACTGGGAGCAGCGCAGAGCAGCCATCAAAGAGGGAATGAACACGTCAGATGGAGTGGTCAAAGGATGTGCAGAGCTCTTCGAGAAAGCAATGGAATTATGGACCACTCTATAGGAGGACTCCACTCTGCAGAAAACTGGCACAAATATTTGGGAGAAGCAACAACAATTTGATGAACTTAGGGAGACTGTGTGCACTTTGGCACCAGTCAAGTGCTTCACTCGCTTGACAAAAGGGAAACATCTACAGACACAAATTGAGGAGTTGTATAGGTAAGAGGCCATCTTGAAGTCTAGGACACAAATGAACAATTCTTGAATGATACAAATGACTAAGCCTCCCTTCTATATATAGGAGTCTAAGGGGTCACAATATAATCAAGCCGACATAACAATAATAACATAAGGGCACAAAAATAACAATAGTGGGTTTCTATGGGGCATACTAATAACAATATGGGGACAATAGGGCACAATAATAACAATAATGGATAAAATGACAATATTAATGGGGGAATCACTAGTATTATAGGGGACTAACATGCCCCTCTCATTCCGAAAAGCATTGTCCTCAACGCTAGAGTAGTTATAGATGCTTCCATATAAAATTCCCATCCTCCCCTATGGAATGTTGTGATGTTGATCTTCCTGTTGTTTCATTCTATTTCTTGATAATGCGAGGTTATCCTTTAAGAGTTGGAGAACTTTTTGTTGATGATCGATGTGATGTTCCACTGCTTGAACCTTAGAATTTTCTCTTGAATATGATGTGATGGATGGTGGATGATATCCATAAAGTGGCATAAATCCGATCATTTTTGCTATAGTATGGAAGGAATTGTTAGACCACCATTCAGCTAGAGGGAACCATTTGACCCATTGTGTCTGTTTATTAGATAGAAAGAAATGAAGATATCCTTCCAAAAATTTGCTTACTATCTCAATTTTCCCATCAGATTGAGGATGATAAGATGAGCTATGAACTAATTGAGTACCAAGACAAGAAAATAATTCTGTCCAAAAATTTCCAGTGAAAATGGGATCTCTGTCGCTTACAATAATCTTTGGGTTTCCATGAGCTTTTGAATTGTTTCCATAAATGCAGTAGAAATTGTATTGGCTTTAAATGCATGTGATAATGCATAAGAGTGTGCATACTTGGTAAGTCTGTCAACTACCACCATGATGACACTCTTTCCCTCAGACATGGGTAAAGCTGTGATAAAATCCATTGAAACCTCCTCCCAACATTGGCTTGGAATGGATAAAGGTTGTAATAGACCTAGCGTATTAATTGTTTCAACTTTATTTTGTTGGCAAACCAAACATTCTGCCACAAACTTTAGATATCTGATTTAAGGCCATCCCAAAAAAATTCCTTCTTAACCGAGTGATAAGATTTAAAAAATCCTGAGTGCCCTGCTAAGGGAGAAGTGTGCAATTCCATAAGAATCTTTTGTTTGAGTTGAGAATTCTTATATAGGTATAAGTGATATTTGTACCATAAATAATCAGTTTTCCATCTAAATGTATCAGATGTACTGGGATCTTGTTGTAACATCCAAATGAGTATCCACACTTCTTCGTCTTCTTCCATTCCTCCCTTGCTTCATTTATCCAATCGGGTTGGGTAATAGAAATGGCACACAACAATGCTTCCACATCCTCATATTTTATTGAGAGTGCATCTGCCACAACATTTTTCTTCCCTTTTTTGTAAATGATTTCAAAGTCATAACCCAACATCTTTGTGACCCATTTTTGTTGCTCTTCAGAGGATAATATTTTTTCTAGAAAACATTTAAGACTATCATGATCCGTTTTTACCTTGAAGTGTCTTCCAATTAGGTAGGGTCACCATTTCTTAAGTGCATGTGGTATTGCCAACATTTCCTTCTCATAAATAGCTTTGTGTAAATACTTTGCCTTGATTGGACGACTTTCAAAAGAAATGGGTCTTTCATCTTGCATTAAAAGAACACTAATTACATTTCCTGAAGCATCACATTCCACAATAAAGGTTTTTTTGAAGTCTGGCGTAGCTAAGACCGATGCTTCGCACATTACCTCTTTAAGATGTTCGAAGGCCTTTGTTGCTTTTGGAGTCCATGAAAATGCATCTTTCTTCAATAATGTTGTTAGAGGTGCTGCTATTCTCCCTTAATTCTTAACAAAATTGCGATAATACCCGATCAACTCAAGAAATCCTCGCAGATGCTTTATGTATGTGGGGATTTTCCATTCCTTAATGGATTTAATTTTCTAAGGTTTACCTTAACACCTTCATGAGATACAATATGACCCATATATTCCACCTCTTGTACTCCAAAGAAGCATTTGGAGTTTTTTTCGTATAATTGTTTCTCCTCCAATAGTTTGAGCACCTTATCTACATGTTCAACATGATCCTTTGAAGACTTGTTGCAGATTAGTATATCTGCAAAAAATACTAACACAAATTTTCTGAGGAAAGGTTTGAAAATGGAATTCATCAAACCTTGAAATGTAGAAGGTGCATTGGTAAGGCCAACAGGCATGACCAAAAATTCATAATGACCCTCATGAGTTCTAAATGTTGTTTTTGGAATGTCTTCAGTCTTCATTCTGATTTGATGATATCCTGAATGAAGATCCAACTTGGTGAAGTAAATTGATCTATGCAATTCATCCAATAATTCATCAATGACTGGAATGGGAAATTTATTTTTAATAGTGAGCTTGTTGAGTTCTCTATAATCTGGACACATGCACCATGATCCATCCTTCTTGTGAACCAATACTACTAGAGCAAAGAATGAACTTTGACTAGGTTGAATTATACCAACCTATAGCATTTCTGCAACAATACGTTTAATTTCACTCTTTTAGGCATAGGGATATTTGTAAGGCCTGATGTTTCGAGGAACGCTTCCTAGAATCAAATGAATGTCATGATCATGATCTCGAATAGGTGGGAGGCCTTTGGGAGTCTCAAATACCTTGGAATGATTGTCCAAGAATTTTTGGAGATCTAGAGAAATAAATGATTTTGATGTGGGAACCTCTGGTGAACATAATTGTGAATTATGCCTTGTTGTTATTGCTTTAGAAGCTTTTTTATTATGTTAGAGTTAATTATCTTTCCCAGTTTCCTTGCGATACTCCTTAATTCAACTTCCTTTCCTTCTGAAGAAAATTTCATGAAAATTCTTAAAAATTAAAAGCTATTGTACCCAAGGATTGTAGCCATTGGACTCCTAATACAACATTAGCACCACCCATTATAATCGAAATCATTGGGCTATTCAATACATATTCTCCCATGGATAGCTTGATATTATGGCACTTGCTAGAGAAATTTATGGTTCCTCCACTTGCAACCATCACTTGACACTATGGTGCTAGATATAGGAAGTAATTCAACTCCTTGGCTATCTTAGAATGAATAAAATTATGGGTATTGCCCGATTCAATCAACAATATTACCTTTTTCTTCTTGATATGTCCTTCTATCTTGATAGTTTGAGGAGTGGTAATTCCAGCCAATGCATTGCAAGATATGGTCGGATTCATTTCTTATTTCTCTAGGGTTTGTTCCTGGTGTATATCCTCTTCTTTTGATGTTTCTTGTTCCTTTTCTTCCTCCTCTTCACAATCTATATAAAGTAATTTATTTTCAGCACACTTATGACCTTTAGTGTATTTTCTATCACAACTGTAACAAATCCCTTTTGCTCTTTTTTCTTCCAATTGTTTTGGTGTCAACCTTGTAGGTTGTTAAAGGCTAGGGGCAACAACACTTCCATCTTTATAATTGTGAGTGGTAGGCGTCCTTGTTGCCATAATTTTTCTTTCCATTTTTCTTGCCAACCTGAATGCCTTCCCCAATGAATCAGGTTCCCAAAGGTGAACCTCATGTTGGATGTTATCCTTTAAAGCCCCTATGAACACATCAATCCTATGCTCCTCTGGAAAAACTTTTACCCTTATATTCAATTTTTGGAAGTCCTCTGTGTGCTCCATAATTCAACCTTTTTGTTTGAGATTTATCAATTTGCTAAAAAAAGTGTTGCTTTTTGTATCCTCATAATGTGTTATCATTTCATTCATAAAAATGCCCAAGTGACAATTTTTTTACGACAACAAAGTCATCGATAGCATACAAACTGATTTGGTTCCAAATATAAAGTTGCAATGCATACCTTTTGTGTGTTTTGCACATTATGGATATCGAAATATTGCTCCATCTGTAGTATCCATGTTACGGGATCCTTCCATCAAACTTCCTCATATTGATATTTGGAACATGGTGGGTCTTCGATCTAATGTTAGAGTCTATAAAATCATGATTAACGTTTATTTTGTTCTCATCATGAGTTTCCTTTACTACCCTTTCGCCATTAGTAAGAATTTCTTGTAGGAACTTTGTCAGATCTATCTTCAATTCTTCCATTTTGCCTTTAAGTTTTTCTTCTAAACCATCCATCTTAGCTTCCATGCCATCCATCTTAGCTTCCACATCATTCATCTTAGCTTCTACGCCTTTCTTTAAACCATCCATCTTAGCTTCCATTACTTTTTGTGAGATTGAGTTTTGTTGCACTTGGTCTCATAATTTTGATATACCATTTTATTTCTTCGGGGCATCAATTAATGATAATTATGCTTCACTATGCCCTTTGAATTCCTTCAAACTAATTTTTCAAACCAGAATTATGTAAAATTTTAAAAAAACTACACACATTTTTTCACTTTGTAGGAGCTTGATATTGTATCTTATGTATCTCTGAAATTTTGGGTATCCAAGGTCTAAAGTTGCGAACTATGGTAGCCTACTGAGTCCTCTTTCCAATGCCATCAGTCTGATCGAAATTGGATTCTCCAAGAAAGAGTTATTCTCAATCTCCCAAGATGACCTATTATACTCTTTTTCAGTAGAGCGAACTTGTACGAAGTGCCACGTGTCATTGTTTCAACCTTCGACCTGAAAATGATGCACATAAAACTACAGTCTGTCCTATTTCTATAACTTCTTAGGAAATTTCAATCTGATACTCAGAGAGAAATTTATGACGATTTTCCCAAGGTCACCTGTTTGGGATGTAATTCGGGAGCCTGCAAAAACCCTAACTTTCTTGGATGATATCTCCGAAAATATAGCAAGACAAGATCTAAAATTTTGACCCGAGGATCATTGAGATTTTGTCTCAAATGGTTTTTTTTTTTCATCTAAAATGTCGCCAAAAACAATTTATAGTGAAAATTCCACGATGATGTGTTTTGGAGTAGCGAAACCCTAGAATCCAAAGCTCTGATACCAAATTTTATGAAACCATCTCACAAAAAAGATAGAAAAGATAGATAGATGACTTAGAAATAAGCCTATTTGAGGGGGAAACCTCCTATAAATTACACAAATGAACAATTCTTGGATGATACAAATGACAAAACCTCCTTTCTATATATAGGAGTCTAAGGGGTCACAATATAATCAAAACCGACATAACAATAATAATATAAGGGCACAAAAATAACATAGTGGGCTTCTATGGGGCACAATAATAACAATATGGGGACAATAGGGGCACAACAATAATAATAAGGGATACAATGACAATATTAATGGGGGAATCACTAGTATTATAGGGACCTAACAATGTCTTTGCCAATTTTCCTTAGCCAAAACACACATCTAGTGATGCCCACTAGGATATTTTTGCCCAACATTCAACTTGGAATAAGTGCCCCTTAACCATGGTCTTATTTTTCCTTTATTAACTTTTGTTACAAGAAATTTTCACTAGGGATGTTACAGAACCCTCCCCCTTGGGGAACACCATCCTCGGTGTTAAACCACACCATGAACTCAACAAAACCACTGAAAAGAAAACATACTTCTTATGGAGATTTATACTTAGCTCATTGCAATATTTACAATGAAAGACCTTCTCAAAAGCAAAAGGTCATGACAACATGAAAATATAACAACCATAATAATATAAAAATATAACAACATAGGCATGCCCAGCCAATGTCATGTCAGTAATATGAACTGCTGGTTGGGCTGTCTGCATATATTTTTTTTAAGTTCGCATCTTTAGGAAAACAAATAGGGAATGTTTCTGGGAGCATACTGAGTTCGTTTCACGTGAAACAAGTTGCGTTGGATTCAGGATGACAAGCACTATGTGGTCATTCATGTTTCACGTTGATCAGATAACTTTGAATTTTGAGCAAATTTTGAGCACCTAATCACCATCAGAAACAGAAAAACATCCCAAATTACTGAACTAATTGGGTTTAATATGATACCATGTGAATGGTCGAGCCTGACTGCTGCTAGTCTCTGCACTAGCCCTCTGAATCTATTACATTGTTGCTGACTACTGCTCTGTTCCATCTGCGCTGCAGGCAACTCCGCTCTGTGTTGCTCAATCTCTAGTGCTCCTAGCCACTGCAACTATTTCTCTAACACTCCTTGGCACCATCTAACACTAGTCCATCCTGCTACTTCTAATCTGGGCTCTTGTAGCAAGTAATTTATCTGATAGGTGGGCTCCTCAAGGATCCTGCTCATCTATAGATCTTTCGAACTACAACTCCAAATCATCCCACCTCCCTCCTAGAGGTATCTTGGTTTTCATGGCAAACTCCTCCTCAATATTCATGAGTGTAGCCTTCAGATTGTGCTTCTCATATTTATCCTTCTTCTTGAGAGGAAATTCAGTTGCATAGTGACCCATCTCACCACACCGGAAGCACTTTATCTTCGAGATGTCCTTCTTACATCTTTGCTGCTCCTGTTGTCCTTTTGATGCAAGGGCTGCATTATCCTCCTCCTCCTCAGGCTTCAACCCACTGTTTTTGCTTCCGTCAATATTACACTTGACCAAGCCTCTCGTCAACTCCTCTTGCTTTAAATTTGCCCACATCTCATCCCAATTTGGCAAAGTCGCCCTACTTAGGATACTCTAGATAAATACTTACCACTCATCTTAGACAGAATTGAGGTCCAGCCTTACAAACTCTGAGTCTTGAGGTGTAGACCCCACAACAAATAAGTCATAATGGGTTTCCTGAAGTTTCGTGAGGAATGGATCTACACACTCCCCCTTCTACATCTTAGTAGATCTCAGGTTCTACTCCAAGTACATCTTCCTCTGCTCAAAATATCCCTGATATAGTGTAGGAAACACACTTCACATCTCCTTAGTAGTCTCTCTGTTAGCGATGTGATAGATAACATCATCCTTCACTCCGTCGAGGATCATTCTTTTTTCCTTTTTCATTTCAGCTCGGTACTTTTTCAACGGATCTGCATCTGCTAGCATAGCCGCCACGTTATCGACATATGTCTTGAGGGCATGCTCATCTAGAAGGAGTGAAATTCTAGCCTTCCAGATGACATAGTTGGATGCTCTATCCAACCTATCCTGATCCCTCAATCAATTGGTTTCCATCTATGCCACGAAAATATGTCGAACTGCTCCTCTTTTCTCTTACTATTGTTGCTCAGCCAATAAGAGAACAGACTTATTAGCAGAAATTCTACTGAGGAAAAGTTCCCTCACTATGCTTCTATTCTCCTCTGACGTCTTTCTGCCCAGAAAAATGACCTGAAGAAAGGACTGTGTCTGACGATATTCTCCTCATACTGAGGCTTCAACACTGCTCCCTCTTCCATAAGAAGATCTATATTCAGTAGCCCTTCTCTCTGTCGACTCACTCAGAGAGAGATTTCCTCAAAATTCAGCCCTTTTTATAGGACTACGCAAACCCTCTATGGTTTCGAACTAATGCCTCTTGCAGCTTCTTCGATCTCCCTCTTCTTCTCAGCATTGGGTTCTCTGGCACAGTTTTTCTTGCTTCACCTACACTAGTTCTGATATCATGTGAAAATTCAAGAATCCCACCTGAATCTACTACTGCAGCAACTGATTAAAATTCTCCTATTTGAGAATTACTGAAACAAATTATTTATTGCTTCCTACATAAAATATCGAAGCTAATACAACTGTAACCTTCACTCAATTAATTAATTTTCCCAAAAAAAGAACAGAACAATAAAGAAAAGTACACACATGTGACATAACATTTTTTGGACAAATGTCCCCGGAAAAACCCAATGCGGGAAAACCTGTGCAGCAACTCTAAGGGTTTTATATTATTAAGTAGTAGTTTCTAAATACAACTTTGGATTCCCTTCTGGAAACCTAGTTACAGAGAAAGAGATTACCTCACTCTAGCCGGAAGTCCCAGCTGATTCGACAACTAAACCAACTGTCCTCGACTATCTCTGTGTTGGCCTTGTGTCAGACTTAAAGGTTCTACATCATCTCTTCGTTGGGTCTACTTGCCTCCTATAGCTCTGTCGTCAACCCTCCTGGTGCAGACATCAATTCCCCAGCAAATCCTAGACTTCTGCTAGAAGATTGTGTTGCTTCTATGTGATCCCTTCTGGCTTTGTCTTGATCACTGTGCGGACCCTCCTGGCCCAGCGTCAGCCCCTCCTGGGTCTACATTGCCTCCTAGTGTCTCTTTGCCTCTCTGTTGCGTATCCTGGGCTCTGGAGAAGATACTCCAACCAAACTATCCCTACCCCTTACTACAAAATCTCATTATCGAAATTCTTCCAACAGCTCCTCTACTCTACGTTAGAAAATAGAACTTTTGAACTCTCTATGTGTATCTTTCCAAGTGACCCTCAAGCCTCCTTAAATAATCTCCTCATTGAATGTAGAAGCTAATCAATGGCTAAGATCATTTCTTCTTGATCCTCGTCTTCTTCTAGAAGTTACACCCACATTTTATATTAATACCCTTTAATTATTTTATTTTCCTAAGTTTAGACTTAGGGTCCCATTAACAATAATTAATTATTTTAATACAACTGTTTCTAGGTGGAATTTCCCAAAACGCTCTTAGGGTTCTTTGGAATACATGTGCCCAAGCATCGCTGCAAAATTTGAGACACAAGCACATCTGGTGCTACCAAAAATCAACAGCTACAACCTTCAGAATTCATTAAAGAGATGATAACAATGTTGATCAATCAAAATCAACCTTAGGACAAGGCATGAGCATCCCCAACTGGGACTGACATTTTGTCAAACGCTTGGCATCAATGCAACCTACAGGTCTAGGATACAAGACAGATTATCAATGATTGAAACAACTTATGAAAAGTAACCAGAAGGATCACCTCCTTCTCCATTGAACTACTACATCATCAATTAGTTCTTGTATCATCCATTTAACAGTTACAAGTAAATAAATGAAATAACCATGACATGAACTATTCATTTAACCATTCTTATAACCAGCATAAAACCATGTAAATATCAAAGATAAGGCAGGCAATAAATCCACATAAAAACTAGTGCAAAAGTAATATAAATTAGCTTTTATTAATCATAGGCAAATCCAACTAGGTTCAAGACTTCTAGGTACCACCCGACGATAGACATGGATGAACCAAATCTCTCTTTCAGCCTGTCACCCCCATGCCATATTCCAAGCATGAATGTGGGATCTCATAGAACAACCAAGGGAATCCAGAGGTTAAACCACCTCCACCCTCATTAAACCGTGATCACACCAAAATCGGTGCTTCGATCACAACCAAACAGAACTTGGAATGCCATCCGAAATCCATAACTATCCTTGAGGAATTTTCCGTCTCCTTGTCTCAGGATTTACCGCAATCCAAAACCAGATCACTAGGCTCTAAACTAAAACACCTCCCTCAGGCTTTACTGTGTATCCCACAAAAATCGGTCAAGGGATTCCTAGGCCTTTGGGAATGGAACTTGAGACCATCTCCACCCCAAATTCTAAAATCCATCCAGAAAACCAAGCTCAGAAACCAAAATAAACATCCCAACATACCATGGCATCCAAAAAAAGGCAAGGCTATACTAAAATCCGTTGTCACAACTCGGTAAAACCATGCCACCGATAGAAAGAGAACTATACCCCAACATGCAAATCCATGCATGTCCAAACCAGCTAGGAAATCACACATGCAAAAGGTTACCTGCAAGTATTCCTGTTGAAGCTTCTTGATCCTACTTTCCTTAATCTTCGCTTGCTTTTCCTTTCCTTTGTTTGTTTTTCCTTTCATTTGCTTGTTTTTCCTTCCTTGATCCAACTAGAGTGCTCCAAGAAAACTCTAAGTGACCAAGAGTGAGAGAGAGAGAAAAAATAATAATGAGAGAGCTCCAAACTTGAATTGATAAAAGTCATGAACTGCTCCTCAGAAGCCTTTTTATGAATGAGGCCTATATTTTCCTTTATTTTCCATTATTTTCCTTCAATTTCCTCCTCACATGCAACCTGTGACCTTTTACCTTCATTTTCTCCTAATTTCCTTTATTTTCATAAATAAATGTGCCAAAAATGCCTTTTTTGCCATTTAATGCCTTTACCTTAGCCTTTGCCAATTTTCCGTAGCCAAAACACACATCTAGTGATGTAGGATATTTTTGCCCAACATTCAGCTTGGAATAAGTGTCCCTTAACCGTGGTCTTATTTTCCTTTATTAACTTTTATTACATGAACTTTTCACGAGGGCTGTTACAAATTAGTAATTTAACATTTACCAATGTAGCATGTAATTATTTATGCAATATTTCACAAAGCATAATTTCTAACTTGAGTTAGAGGGGCTGCTAGAGGGGCTAAGTTGTCTTGCAAGAAAAAATTACAATATAACAAATTGAATTTTTTTATTTATTTTACTTTAACCTTTTTATTATTAATTGAACCAATATTTACATGTTTACACTACAATATTTCCACCATAGTGGGTGACTATATTACTTTTAACCTTTTTATTATTTTTTAATTGAGTTGACATAAATATTAAATGTTTATATTAAATGTTAAATATTTACCCCAAATCATTGTCAAGCAGGTTCACTTTTCCATGGATAGAGGTGTTATGCCAATTTGATGTCCAACTACTTAAAATTAATTTATATTATTATTAATCTATCACTTGTATATATATATATATTGGAAATATTTATATTTTATGTTTTATTGAAAATACTTATATTTTATATAAAAATGTATACCTCTATAAATTTTAACAATCAAAACACTATGTAGATATGCTCTCTTTTTTATGGATAAGAGGGTCTCATATAACAATTTGATGTTTAACTTGATGGTAACTTTAAAATTAAGCCAACTTAGTTCCATCTTAACAGTGGATTTATCAAGTGTGAAGAGTGATGATGAGCCCCAGAAATGGGTAACTTTATGGGCTCATTTTACCTATTATTCTCATTTAATCCACCATTCTCCATAGTTTTATGCATGATTTTAAATATATTTATGTTAATTAAATGAATGGGAATAGCCACTTGACCACAAAGTCTAATACGTGCTTGTTGCAGATTTTTGGACATCCTTGGACCAAGATCAGGCATTTATGAGCAAATTGGCAGCCAAATACGAAGAAACAAGGTTGAGGATTTATAGGAGGGGTGTCTCCTATACTAAATGACCCCTTCCTCGAGTTCTCCACCATCAGCTCGGAGTTCAACATCCCACTAGAGATGATTTCAAGGGGCAACCGAGCAGGTCTAGTGAAGTGGCTGATTAACTGCAGTTTTGGGCAGCGAAGCTCCTAAAGTTAAGCTTTCTTAGGAGGTTGTAGCTCTTGGGGTTGGGCCCAACCCAAGTGCCCAGTACCTCCTTTGTGTACTTTTATGTGTTTATCTTGCATTCATAGAATAATTTTTGTTATTTAGGTTAAAATCTTGCTTTGTTACTTAGGTTTTTTTTTTATGATTAAGATAGTTGTTCGTGCTTCAAGTTGATTTGACAGTTTGGTAATAGAAAAGATCCACAAAAAGGCTATCAAGTAGTCCTTGATCTCATTTCTCCCTCCTTGGGACCATAAATTGAGACCAAGGCACACTTGTTGCCACAAAAACACTTTTTTTTGCCTTCCAATGCAATTGTTAGTGTTAGATTTTAAGTTGGAAAAGTTGATATCAATTGTGTTTTCATATTTAGATCTTTTCTTTCTCAGTTTTCATATCTTTCTTGCATGATTTCCTGTCTATAAATTTATGTTCATCATGTTTTTGGTTTCTAGGTCAGAATTAGGTCAGAATAGATAAATCTTTGTTTTTTTAGTCTTTGCTTGGATCAGTTTTTTGAATAGAAGTGTGTAGAGCACTTGTAAGACACTCCAGCCTATCATTCCTTCATCATGCAACCTATTCTAGTCCCTTTCTCAGGTTTTTCTTCACTCATTTGCCACACTTTCCCAAATAGCCCTAATTTCTATGTTTTTGTGCAAAATTGCTTCCTTCACCTTTGAACAACTCCAACCATCTTCTTCACTCCTAAGCTTCATTTACCAAGTCCTAGACCCCTTAACATCCCTATCCATCCTTCATTTCCACTTTCCCACCGTTTTTCCACCTTCAACCCTCTAAAAAACACTTTCGGCTTGTTCCTGTAGAATTTCCTGTAATCCCTTGCAAACTTCCTGTAGAAGTTCATCGAGCAGTTTGTTGAGAATCTAATCGCTGTGGAATTCTCCAGAAGGGTGCTAGGACCCCTTAGGTCCTCTTCTCATCTTCCCAACCTCCTGCAAACGCCCACTGCATTTTCTCTCGCCAATAAACCTCTACACAGTCAAAAATAGTTAAAACACATGCATAATAATTCTACATAAAAATAATCAAAAATACAAAAAGATGGTTTTTCCACATTTTCCTTCAGAAGTAGCTTAACCACATGTATCTTACTTTTTCAAGAGTCAATGGCACCCATTTCAGCAGCTTTCATCTCTTTTCTTGCACAAGTAGGGTTAGTCGGTAAAACTAGGGTTTGCATTTCCTTTCAGCTTTCATCTTCTTTCTAAAAGTAGACTAGCTTCTTTTGAGTTAGCTTTCATCCATCACAGTTAAAAGGTTCTTCTAAGAACTCATAAAAGTTGGCTTAAGCTCCTAGCGAACTTGTGCCAGCTAATCAAGTGACAACCTGCAGTAAGAGCTAGTACTTGTGCATATAGCACCATCGGTTCCAAGTTTGTTATGAACTACCGGGTTAATAAAGGAAAGTAGGTAGTCCCAGGAGTTGTAGCATCATTGCTGCAATACTGGAGCTCACCACCTTTTTGGCGCCGATGCCTGGGAAGCGTCAAAGTATTTGTGATTACTGCTTTTCTTCTATTTTCTACTGCAACCTTCTGCTAAGTAGTTTATTTCAGCAAGAGTAGAGTAGTTGTTTCATTTCAATTCTGCAAACATAGATTAGCATTTCAATTCCACAATTTCAATTCTGCAAGCGTAGATTAGCATTTCAATTCTGCAATTTCAATTCTACAAGCGTATATTATCTTTTCAATTCTGCAAGCATAAATTAGCATTTCAATTCTGCAATTTCATTTCAGCAACATAAATTAGCCATTTCCTGCTTTCATTTCAATTATGCAATTTTCATTTCAGCAAGGTTTATTTTAGTTAGTTTCCATTTGTTGTTCAATCAATTTCGGTTTTATAGGTACAAGCAGAGAAAAACACAAAAATAAACCAAAAAGAGTTCCTTTCATGCCTCGTACGAACAGAGACAGTTCAGGTAAATTCCTACTCAACACCCCCACCACATCACTGAGTCACCCTTCTCTCTTCTTCGGTGGCAGTGATCTAGAAGAACCTATAGGTGAACCTCTAGAGATATACTAAGATCTTATAAGAGAAGAAGAGCAAGAAAACATTCCTCCAAAGACCATGGCCGAACACAGAAACAGTATAGGAAATGAGGAGAGAATAGAAGGCACCTTTCCCATCTGAGAGACCAATGGGGACACAAAAATGAAAAACATAAGTCCCTTAGCCTTACCTCACTTCCATGGATGGACCACTGAAGACAATGATACCTTCTTGTTTGAGTTTGTTGTCCTTTGTCGAACCTATGACTATGCAGAAGACGAGAAAAAGTTGAAACTCTTTCCCTCTACCCTCAAGGATGCAGCACTTCGCTGGTTCATGGGGTTACTTGGATACAGTATCACAACTTGGGCTCAGATGCAGCAAGCCTTTAACAACAAATAGCGGGATTATTGTAGGTCAAAGGAAACAAAGGGAGAAATCTTTCGGATGACCAGGTGCACACTTGACCTTGAACCTCTGAAGTTGGTTCTGCTCTGAGGAGTCCCTGAACACCTTCTAGATGCCCTCCATTTGCTGGCTGGGGGAGACATCTACCAGCTACCTTATGATGACATAAAGACTATGTTTAGAAACCATTCTAGGGCAACTTGGAAAAGAGGTAGGGGGAGTCAAGTTTAAGTCAGTGCCACCTTATCCAAAAAAGAGTTTTCAAATCAGATGGAAGACCTCAAAAGTAAGGTGAGACAGACCATTGCTATGCAAATCGATACCTTCCGAATCCAACAGAAGCAAGCAGAAGCTGAGAGGGATTTGGCCATATTTTGTCCCATATGCACTAGGAAGCATCCTAGCAATGAGTTTCCATTGCACTTCGTAGAAGTGTGTTTCGTTTGCGAGGCAGACCACCCTACAAATCAATGCCCATCCTTACCCAGATTTAAAGCTATGTACCAAGGGGCTGAAGGAGCCATTGAACCACTCTACTTCATGAACCAAAGGAGGCCACATGGACCCAGACCTTACCAGCAGGGGATGCAAGGGAGATCCCAGACTTATTACAACCCCAACCAATCCACTCACATACCTTCTTGGGGTCCCCCTGCTCATCCTTCCTGGTCTGCACCCCCTCCTTGGTCATATCCATCTCAATACCATACTCAACTTGCTGCTCATTCGTTTCATTCTCATGTTCAGCCACAAACTCAGTGGAATGCACCTCATCAGGGGTGGAGGCCCTAATACAACTCTCCTCTCACTCTTTTGCCTCCACCACCTACTCAACCACAACCATTACCTCTTGATCCTCCAAGACAACCCCAGATACCTGCTCAACCAAAACCGAACCCCAATAACAGACAAGCCTAGCAAGTATATACTGGAGAGACAACATGCCCTACCTATGCTGTGGAGATTCAGGAGATCAACCTACGATCTGAGAAGGTCCTCCCAGATAGCCAACCTCCTCCTAAGGAGGATGAGGAAGAAAAACAGGAAATTGAACCCAAAGCCATTCCACCCTTTCCTGAGAGACTAAATAGAACCATGCAACCAAACCCAAAAGAGACTAAACTTCTGGGAGAGCTTAAACAGTTATGTGTAAAAATACCACTTCTCCGGGTCATAAAAGATGTACCAATCTACAAAAAATTGATCAAAGAGAAGTGTTTCAGGCACCCAGGCAAGCGCAAGAGAGATGCCCCAACTATCGATGTCGTAGGACAATTATCTAACCTGATGTTGAGACAAGTAATATGTCCAAAATATATGGACCCTGGGAGTCCTATAGTCGATGTCCACATCAATGGCACCATAATCCCCCACACATTAATTGATCTAGGGGCTACCATTAACGTAATGACCAGGGACACTATGCTCAAACTCAACCTTCAGAGTTCCCTAAGAAACACCTCAACAGTACTACAATTGGCAGACCGCTCCACGGTGACTCCTGAGGGGATTGTGGAAGATGTCATGGTCTCCATTGATTCTTGGGAGTACCCTGTGGACTTCTCAGTCCTTCAGCCAAAGTAAAAACTCATTGGGTATCCCCTCATCTTGGGAAGGCCTTGGTTAGCTACTACAGATGCTTACAACAGTTGTCAAGCTGGGAGCATGACCATTAAGAACGAGCATATTTCCAAACAACTAGTCCTATATCCTCCTGCCCAACCTCTGCTAGAACATGACTTACCTCTCTAGTTGGAGGAGGGAGAAGAGGATGAAGTATAGTTTGCACCATTGTGCATAGTGGAAGCCACCAAGGGAGGTCCTCAAACCAACGATGATCTTTTTGAGAATTTGATTCAAAATCCACCTCCTTGTGTGCTGCCATTAGAAGAGTTGGTAGAAGAAACCCAAGCCAGTGTTTTAGTGGATCTCTGTGTGGTTGATCTGACCTCTCTCCAAGTTAAGAATGTGGAATTTGGCCCTGAAAGAACCTTGAATATCAACTCATCCCTATCCCCCTCTCAAGAGAAAGAGTTGTGTAGCTTATTGAACAACCATTAGGATGCTTCTGCTTGGAGCTATAAGGAGATGAAAGGAGTCCACCCTTCAGTCTGTACCCATCACATTTACATTAAATAGGATTTTAAACCAGTCGGGCAGCCTCAAAGGAGGATGAATCCAACCCTTAAGGACATTGTCAAAGAAAAACTGCAAAAGTTGCTGGATGCAGGATTCATCTACCCCATCTCTGACAATGAGTGGGTTTCTCCTTTGGTGCTTGTGCCCAAGAAAAACGGGAAGTGGAGAATCTGTGTAGACTATCGAGAACTTAACAAAGCTACCAACAAGGACCATTTCCCTTTGCCTTTCATAGATCAAGTGTTAGATGGTCTGGCAAGGAAGAAGTTCTTTTCCTTCCTAGATGGGTTTAGGGGGTATAATCAGATCCAAATCAGCCTGGAAGACCAAGATAAGACCACTTTCACTTGTCCATGGGGTACCTTTACCTATTGGGTCCTTCCCTTTGGGTTATGCAACTCTCCTGCCACTTTCCAAAGAGTGGTACTGAGTATATTCACTGAGTTGGTTCATGATTCAGTGGAAATCTATATGGATGAATTTACCCCTTATGGTTCTAACTTCTAAGAAGCTCTGACTAACCTGAGGAAAGTTTTAGCCAAGTGTATTGAAATGAACCTGTCCCTCAGTCCTAATAAATGTGAATTCCTAATGACTGAAGGGACCATGCTAGGTCATACAATTCTCAGCAAGGCTTACAGGTGGATCCCAACAAGATTGCTCTCATCCAAAGGGTCCCACCTCCTCAAATAGTAAGAGATGTTCGGAGTTTTCTAGGCTTAGCAGGATACTATAGAAGATTCATTAAAGATTTCAGTAAGCTAGCCTCTCCATTGTTTGGTCTTTTGGGAAAATATGTTGAGTTCATATGGACTGAAAACTGTCAAGAGGCTCTGGATGCTTTGAAAGGTAAGCTGATAACTGCCCCAATCTTGAGAGGTCCAAACTGGGCCCTACCTTTCCACATTCACATAGATGCCTCGAACAAATCCATAGGAGCAGCCTTAGGACAAGTTGAATAGAAGCTACCATATGCCATATATTATGTTAGTAAAAACCTGTCCAAGGAAGAGTTAAACTATACTATAACCGAGAAAGAGCTCATGGTTGTAGTCCATTCCCTAAACAAGTTCAGACACTACATCACTAGCTATCAAACATTCGTGCATACAAATCATGCTGTAATCAGGTATTTGATGAAAAAACCTGATGTAAACGCTTGTATCATTAGATGGTTACTTTTATTGTAGCAATTTGATTTGACCATTGTTGATAAGCCAGGTAAGGAAAATGTTGTTGTTGATTTTCTGTCTAGACTAGATTTGCCTGTAGGTGAAGAAGGGATGGTGGATGATCAAATGCCAGATGAACACCTGTTTTCTATTTCAGTACTCTCTCCATGGTTTGTTGATATAGCAAATTATTTGTTTTCAGCTCAGTTCCCACCATACCTGTCCTCAAAAGAGAAGAGCAAGATCGTGAGGAAAAGTGCCCCATTCACTTGGATTGGGGGCAATCTTTTTAAACTTGGGACAGATCAGATTTTGAGGCGGTGTGTCAGGGAGGAGGAAGATTTTGACATCCTCCTAATCTGTCATGATGGGCCTTGTGGAGGCCACTTTGCAGCAAAAAGAACTGCCTTCAAAATTCTACAGGCAGGGTATTATTGGCCCACTCTTCATCAAGGTGTCAGAAGATACATCAGCCAATGTGACAGATGTCAAAGGATGGGGAAACCTACTCCAAAAGATGAGATGCCCTTGTAGCCTCAGGTGACTTTCGAGCCATTTAAGAAGTGGGGCATGGACTTTGTGGGTCCTATCAACCCCCCTTCAAAGCAGAATTCCTACATCATTGTATGCACAGACTACCTGACAAAATGGGCAGCAACAAAGGCAATCAAACCAGCAACATAAGAAAAAGTAGTTGAGTTCTTGAGGGAAAATATCTTCTACAAGTTTGGCTACCCAAGAGATTTAATCACAGATCAAGGAATTCAGTTCACCTCTAACCTGATTGAAGACCTGCTCACTCATCACAAGATTAAGCACAAAACTTCCACCCCTTATCATCCGCAAGCAAAAGGACATGTGGAAGTTACTAACAGGCTTTTGGAAGGGATTTTGACTAAGGTAGTGAGCAGCAGTAGGAAATATTGAGCAGATCGCTTGGTTGAGGCCACCTAGGCCTATAACACTACTTGGAAAACTACAACAAGTTTTACACCCTATGAGCTAGTCTACGGGAAGAAGGCTTTGCTGTCCATAGAATTTGAATATAACACGTTGAGGTTGGTAGCTCAGTTGGAACTAGATCTCAGCCATGCACAACAGGAACAATTACTTCAGCTGAATGGATTAGATGAACAGAGAATTTAGGCCCTTCTCCACTCAGAGGTAGTCCAACTTCAAAGAAAGATATGGCATGATCGGCACCTCAAAGAAAAGCAATTTCAGACAGGAGATTGGGTGTTGTTATATGATTCAAGATACAAGGATTTCAAGGGAAAGTTGAGGACAAGATGGCTGGGACCATATACAGTGGAAAAATGGCCATCCCCATTCTCGTCAATGGGCATTGATTGAAAATCTACACAAAGCCCCTTTCTAAGTAAGATTTCATTGAAACTCTAGGTAAATCAATGTTGGTAGTGGAGCAGGTCCCTGTCTCCACTCCACCCACACCTTGAGCAAAAAAAAAAACAGAAAAACACAGGAAAAAAGAAAAGGAATAAAAGATCCTTGGGTGAAAACCTCTTGGAGGCACCCAGGGTAGGTAGTGAGGGTGAAAACCTCCTGGAGGCACCCCAGTTGTCTCAGACTAAAAAAAAAGAAAAAAAATGAACCTAATTTATGTTGAATAAATTACATGTTGCAGGAAGGTCATTATATGTTTTAGGAGGATCACAAAAGACAAAGACAGAGGACATGACCAGGCTGCAGGCATCCCCCATAATCCATTCCTCCATGACCATTACCCTTTCCCAAGATTTGGTCTCATTCGGTCTGAAATTTCATGTCCTACAGAAAACTTTGTATCTTCTACAGGAGGATCCTATAGAATCTACAAAAAAGCCAAAATCAATCTCAGAAGAGGACCTGAGGGTTGGGAATCTATCTATGAGGCCTATAAACCTCCTTGCTTCCATCCATCGCCATATGTTGCCCTTTTTCCATCCCTGTACACCTCCATTGCACCTGTTTTTATGTCCCTGCACAGTCACACACAAAAATCTTGTTTCCTTCATGCTGCAAGCAAAAACAATTTAATGACAAATCAAAGCAGAAGTTTTTCACTCACCATACCTGATACCCCCCATCTAGATTCCTTATCAGTTGAGACCCTCATCAGCAATTGTAGCCCTACTCATTCTAGCTTGCATTCCAGGGGGAGAAGCAGCTACAGGAAATCCTATAGGATTCATGTAGCAGCTGATCCCTCTGAAAGACATACTCTAGAGACAAGGATAGCAAAGTATGGCATATGAAACATGCATGGAGCTCTATTTGAATGTGTGAAAATTAGCAAAAGCCTGAGGCTGAGCATGAAGAGTGCAAGCAGCAACAACAATGAAGAAATGGGTTCCAAAATCCGAAATATGCATAACACGGCCGCGACTGCATAGGTAAGTGCCTCAACCTATTCCTCAATTACATGAATCATATTTCAAGGCTACGTGACTATGGGAATGGTTCGGATTGAGTAGAATTGGTGGCAGCTAACTGGCCACCCTCGGTTAGTTACACATCCTCATGGAATCCAAACGAGCCCCGTTAAATTCAAAACTATCGATCAGATACACAACCAGCATGTGTGGAATGTCCATTCAGGAATAAATATTCGGGACTGGTAGTGATGGCGGCGGATAATGAGAGAAAGGGAGGTGATGGTGGTCAGACGACATGCAAAAACATTATGGTTGTGAGGTAGGATCAATGATCCGGTCCGGCCACCTCATCTTCTCACCACGAATCATGCCCGCAGTTAAAAGACAGCTCAGTTGAAACATTCACCACCCTTTGTTCAGTTTGCACTCACGACGTCCTTGACTGGAATACGCATCTACTACTTCCAGAGCAGCTAACGAGTCTTCCTCTACCAGTTTTCTACCTGTTTTTTTTTTAAATCTCCCGCCTATCAGGCACTACAGGAAGCATAGTTTCATTCTACAAGAGCCGGGAGATTTCTACAGGAAGGGTTCTACAAGAAAGGCAGAGAACAACTCTGTAGAAAGGAAACCCGGGATTTTCGTCGAAATTCAAGCTCAAAACAAGGTAGGCTCGGGAAAACTTCTATGTGCATGATTTGTTTGAGTAAGGTGGTGAATTGAACACGGCAGTAGATTGAAAAAAAGTTAAAGCATGCCTGCATATTTCCCTGAGTCTACACAGTTTCTTTTTCTCTCTGCATCCAAGATCTCCTCATCTTTTTTCAAATTCTCCTTTAAGAAAGGTCCATGCAACAGTAAAGGCTATCTTGTGTGTGTCTGTTTGTCTAAAAAAAAAAAACGAATGTGCATATCTATCTATGTGCTAAGAAAAGAACCTGTGTCCTTATCCTCTGTTCTGTAGAAAAAAAAAATCTTTTCAAAAACAGAAAATCAAATTCAGGGTGATAGCAGTTTAAAACATGGTAATTATTTCCATTTGATGTTGTGAAGTAGCACACGGGAAAGTCCTTCTTGGGCTCAGAAAAAAACCAAATTCAACTATCCTCTATTTCAGTGATTGGCTATTTTTTTCCACCTGAGCATTTTCTTCTCTGGTTAAAACACAAAAAAGCACTCAACACCATGCCAGGAGGATTCATAAGGAAAGAACCCTTAAACTCTGGCAAATTGCATGAGCACCCTTAGGTGGTGGACCTTTTCACCAAGGCAAACTAGATATCCTTCTTTGACAGAATTCAGGGTTATGATGAGGAGGTGACTGAAGAGTTTTTGATGTCCCTAAGACCACATTCGAAGACACATGCCACAGTTAGTTTTAGGGGTTTGACCCTAGAACTTACACCTGATTTCATCAGTAGAATTACCGGTCTACCATTGGGGCTCCCTTAGAGCAAAGATGAGAAATCATTGGGACAAGTTACTAAGAAAACATTTTCTCTACCTAAGGAGCATCCTATAGAAGATAAAAACGGGGTTAGAAGGACAAGCTTGCCTCCTCTCTAGAGTGAAGTCAGTTATCAAATAATGAAGTATATCACATGTGAAGGGTGGTTCAACATCATTTATGGATATCATTTCAGGTTGTTATATTAATTGAGGTATGAGATAGACTTGCCTCCAGCTAGAAAATTGAGCATCCCATATTTCCTCCTGCAGTCTTTAATTGAATGTGGTCCAAAGCTAAATGCAGGGGTCCCAGATCAGTTGGCCCACCATGGGCTCATCAAACTGTTGGTGGAAGATGCTTTACACACCTATACTATCCCCATAGCTTGGGAAATCTTTAGAAATATGTCCAGGGATGATGACATTAGAACTTTGGCTCAGAACATCAACCCATCTGTTACCAGGAATAGTCTCCACTCGGAGCTGTTATTCCCACTAAGATTGGTAGCTATCTTAGAAACAAACAAGTAAAGTCTACTTTTGTTTTTCTTTATGAAAATAGATAAGAGTAGAACAAAGGAGACCAACCTTAGTCTTGCGCTTGATTTCCTTGTTTGATTCCTCCCCTTCCTCCCCTTCCTGATAGAGCCTTGCCGCTTCTTCTTCATCTGCCCAGCTTCAAAGAGCACCTGTGGAATCACAACAACATACTACTATCGAAGAACAAAGATCTATATTCATAAATAACACAGGACAAGATATGTGTTAACCATACAAATGCATATATAAGCAAAAATAAAAGAATATGGATGAAAACTTGAATAGATTTATTAAGATCAAAAGTAGAAAGAGGATTACAACCATATGTTCTAACCCAGCATCATCCTCCAGCAAGAAAGCCCTTCTTCACCTCAAGTAAAGCTTA
>APFE030358773.1:42823-74300 GCA_000404065.3 Pinus taeda | reverse complement strand
AGGAAAACATGAATAGCTTTATTAAGATCAAAAGTAGCAAGAGGATTACAACCATATGTTCTGACCCAGCATCATCCTCCAGCAAGAAAGCCCTTCTTCACCTTAAGTAAAGCTTAGATCACCCAACAGTATGAAGTTACACTAGAAAACCAACAACACTTCTCTACAAGATATAAGATTCCAGCCTCTGGATCTCTGTGATGAGGGATCCATATATAAATGATTGTAGGGGGGTGAGTCATCTTCTGGGTCTTGATTAGTGTCCTCTCTCTGATAGTTCTTGATTCCACTTGGAGAATGATGATCTCTTACCCATCCCTGGTCGAAAACAGAGAGGCAAGTGTCAGAGGGGAAGCTTCTGGAAGATTCCATGATCTTCCACCTCGCAATTTGTCCCTGCCATTTGTCCATTCCTAACCATCGCACCCTACAGAGGGGCCATTCAGTATGCATCGCAACCTTTACACTGGGAAGGTGATATGCATCGCACCCTCTGCATTGGGTATTCAGTATGGTCCAGTTTTGACCATTTCTGAGCAGTTTTTAGTGGAGAACTTATGGGAGATGATGTAATCAGCTGACCTTGTTCCTTTAGGCAGTGAAGCAACACTTTTAGGGACTTAGGAGCCCTCAGTTTATGGAAATTTATGATTGAGTTGTAGTGCCCAAAAATCTCTATAACACCATCCAATAGTGACGAGGGGGAGCAAACTGAAGAAATTGAGAAGAACAATGATGAGGGACCATAAGACATTTAAGCAAAGGGAAAAACAGAGGAAGAAAAGAAAGAAAAAGAGGAATTTGACAAGACTAATAAGCCTAAAATAGAGAAGGAGACAATAGCAAGAATAGAGAAGGGAAAAAGGACACAGATTGGAAAGAAAAAGGCCAAGGAAACCCAAAAGAAGACTGTCACAGCCAAAGCAGGCACCCAACAAGAGAAGGAAAAGACACACCCTAAGATACCAGTAACACAGGCGGAAACAGTGGACATAGAGATTTCTACAGTAAGTGAAGGAAAAGAACAACAGAAAGAGAATTCCCCTGAGATGTTGGTAAGGGAAGCAGCAGTTGTGCTTCTTGCATTAAGCACACCTACAAAACAAAAAGGAAAGAGGAAAAGGAAAACCTACATGTGATTTAAAGCCAGAAAAAGCACCCGGAGAAAGGTGGGCAAGTTCTAGCCTTCATCAAAGGAACCTATCATAATCACAGATGCACCTACTGAACAGAAGGAGGAAACCCCCTCTAAGATATCTATCACTTATGAAAGAGGAAGTCCCAAGACTTCCACCTGGAAGGAGAAAATCAGGCTGATGGACACCAAAACAGTTCTACAGGAAGCTAAGACTTCTCTATAGGAAACGTTGTCCAAGTTAAAGGAGACAGAAAAATTGGAAGAAGAGGCAGTGAAATAATCATAAGAAGAAGACAAGACCGAGGAGATACTTGAACCAAGCCCTCAACCTAGTTTGGACTCATATTACAACTTGTTAGAAAGTTGGAAGATCATCCCATAGAAGTTTGTTGTACCACTTTTCTTTACATTGGAACAGGAATGGGTTAGGAATCACACTTGGATGAGAATTGCTAAATGCAAAGGAGTTACAGACATAGGCCACCTGGAAGAACAGCTAAAAGAATTGAGAAGAGAGTTGGCAATGGTGAGACACACTAAAAGTAGTAAAAGAGCCCAGTTGCAGGAGGAAAATGCACTACTAAAAAAGCAGTTACAGCAGCAGCAAGCTCAAAAAGTAGACATGACACAAACTTCTGAAGAACAGCAACTGCAGGAAGGTCCCCTGGTAGGACATGAAATAGCGCAGGAATAGCATCCACAGGAAGAGGCACAACCTGATATGGAAATATTGATAAAGCAACAAAAGGAGAGGGAGTCTCAAGCAGCAGCTGAAATACTGATGCTGAAACAACAGCTGTAGGAAAGAGAAGCCCAGATGGCCTGCATGGCCAGCTGGGCAATGGAAGCCTTGCAATGTAGACAACGACCAAATCTTATGCATTATATCTTAAAGACCAGTGGCTTCAGTTTCAAATCAAAACATTGGCCCAAAGGGGCACCATCCCTTTCCAACATTATGGTCAATTTATGCATCTGCGTGACACTAGTCCGGCTGAGGATAAGGCCAAATTAGTAGAGTTTTATTTACATAATATGGCACTCCCTTATATGAACTTTTGGGACCCCAATGCTGAATTGGGGGATGTACAACTCATGGATATGGCTTCCTGGATGAGCCATGAGGAAAAAAGGGCAGTGGAAGTTCAACAAATCATGGCCAAAGAACTGAATGAGCCCCTACTAATCAGGGCAGAACCAGAAAAACCCCTCAGCCCTAGTATATGCTCACCAACACCTTGCCAACAACCCTCAAGCTCTCCCAGATTATGTCGAAAGGCAAGCACAAGCCATCGCCCACTTTGAGGACATGGAAATATTATTTGGTGATGATTGTCTTCATGCTTGTATGAGGAGATGGAATACACTATCCTATAACTTGAAGATCAAGGAGTATCACTCCCCAACCAGAATTAGAGAGGCTTTGGCAAGAGTGCCCCTTTATAAACAGTCAATGCAAAACCTGAAGGCCAACTGGATTGGCCTAAAGTTCAGTCCTCCATTACTCCTAGGACTACTGGAAGGGGTCAAAGAAGAAGAAGAACACAGGCAATGGGAGGAAGTAGAGAGAAAGGCAGGGTTTCATGACAGAGAAGAGGACATCACCTCAGAAGCATGGGATGTCAGGGAAGCAGTTAAGGCCATCAAGGATGAAGAGCTAGATTAGTTGCTCAGAGGATGAGCAACCCATTCAGCAGGGGGGTGATGATGAGCCCTAGAAATGGGTAACTTTATGGGCTCATTTTGCCTATTATTCTCATTTAATCCACCATTCTCCATAGTTTTATGCATGCTTTTGAATATATTTATTTTAATTGAGTGAATGGGAATAGTCACTTGACCACAAAGTCTAATATGTGCTTGTTGCAGATTTTTGGACATCCTTGGACCAAGATCAAGCATTTATGAGAAAATTGGCAGCCAAATATGAAGAAAAAAGGTTGAGGATTTATGGGAGGGGTGTCTCCTGCACTAAATGACCCCTTCCTCGAGTTCTCCACCATCAGCTCGGAGTTCAACAGCCCACCAGAGATGATTTCAAGGGGCAACTGAGTAGGTCTAGTGAAGTGGCTAATTAGCTGCAGTTTTGGGAAACCAAGCTCCTAAAGTTAAGGAGGACTGTTGGGATTCCTTGTTTGTATAAGTAGGAAGGCTTCAAGCCTTAGTAGTTTAGCCAATGAACATTTTATTTTCACACTTTAGTGCAGCCCTGTATCAGCACATTTTCGAGTTCTTCTTGCAGAGAGTTTTTGTGATGTAATTATTATTTTTTGATTAATGAAGATGAATCCCACTTTGCACCAGCTCTGATATTTCTTAGGAGGTTGTAGCTCTTGGGGTTGGGCTCAACCCAAGTGCCCAGTACCTCCTTTGTGTACTCTTATGTGTTTTTCTTGCATTCATAGAATAATTCCTATTATTTAGGTTAAAATCTTGTTTTGTTACTTAGGTTGTTTTTGATGATTAAGATAGTTTTTCATGCTTCAGGTTGATTTGATAGTTTGGTAACAAAAAATATCCACAAAAAGGCTATCAAGTGTTCCTTGATCTCATTTCTCCCTCCTTGGGACCATGAACTAAGACCAAGGCACATTTGCTACCACAAAAACATGGTTTTTGCCTTCCAATGCAATTGCTAGTGTTAGATTTTAAGTTGGAAAAGTTGATATCAGTTGTGTTTTCATGTTTAGATCTATTCTTTCTCAGTTTCCATATCTTTCTTCCATGATTTCCTGTCTATAAATTTGTGTTCATCACGTTTCTGGTTTTCTAGGTCAAAATTAGGTCAGAATAGATAAATCTTTGTTTTTTTAGTCTTTGCTTGGATATGTTTTGAATAGAAGTGTGTAGACACCTGTAAGACACTCCAACCTATCCTTCCTTCATCATGCAACCTGTTCTAGTCCCTTTCTCATGGTTTTCTTCACTCATTTTCCACACTTTCCCATATAGCCCTAATTTATGTGTTTTTATGCAAAATCGCTTCCTTCACCTTTGAACAACTCCAACCATATTCTTCACTCCTAAGCTTCATTTACCAAGTCCTAGACCCCTTAACATCCCTATCCATCCTTCATTTCCAATTTCCCGCCGTTTTTCCACCTTCAACCCTCTAAAAACCACTTTCGATCTGTTCCTGTAGAACTCCCTGCAGAATTTCCTGTAGATCCCGTGCAGACTTCCTATAGAAGTTCATGCGACAATTTTTCGAGAATCTGATCATCGTGGAATTCTCCAGAAGGGTGTTAGGGACCCCTTAGGTCCTCTTCTCACCTTCCCAACCTCCTGCAAATGCCCACTCCATTTCCTCTCACCAATAAACCTCTGCACAGTCAAAAATAGTTAAAACACATGCATAATAATTCTGCATAAAATTAATCAAAAATACAAAAAGATGATTTTTCCATATTTTCCTTCAAAAGTAGCTTAACCACATGTATCTTACCTTTTCAAGAGTCAATGGCACCCATTTCAGCAGCTTTCATCTCTTTTCTTGCACAAGTAGGATTAGTCGGTAAAACTAGAGTTTGCTAGGGTTTGCATTTCCTTTAAGCTTTCATCTTCTTTCTGCAAGTAGACTAGCCTCTTTTGAGTTAGCTTTCATCCATCACAGTTAAAATCTTCTTCTAAGAACTCATAGAAGTTGGCTTAAGCTCCTAGTGAACTTGTGTCAGCTGATTAAGTGACAACCTACAATAAGAGCTAGTATTTGTGCATATAGCACCATCGCTTCCAAGTTTGTTACGAACTACCGGGTTGATAAAAGTAAAGTAGGGAGTCCCAGGAGTTGTAGCATCATTGCTGCAATACTGGAGCTCACCAAGTGATCAAATCTCTTGAGATACAAAACCTCTTTTAAAGTGAAAAGAGATTTGATTACTCTCTGCACTTGATAGGTCTGAGATTATGATGGATCTAGGCTGGTTTTTATATACACACATACTATAACTAGATTTAATCCATCTCTCCTTATCTCTTTCCTCTCTCTCTCTCTCTTCCATCTTTCTCTACTCTCTCCCTCCTTCTCTTCTTCTCTTTATCAAGTCCTCTCTCTCTTCCTTCCTTTCTCTCCCACCACCTTTTATCTCTCTCTCTCTACCCTCCAACTCTGCCACTATCTCCCTCCCTCTCTCCTTCTCTTTCTCCCCTTCTCTCCCCCTCCATCTCTATGTCTCCGTCTCACTCTTATCTTTCTCTCACCCTCTCTCTCCTCTCCTCCCTGACTTCCCTCCTCTCCTCACTCCCTCTCTAAAACCCTCCCTTGTCACTCCTCTCTCTCTACCTATATCCCTCTATTTATTTATTCTTCCCTCTCCCCCCTCCCTCTCTCCTCTCTCTCCCCCTCCCTCTCTCCTCTCTCTCTCTCTCCCTCCCTCTCTTTCTCTTCATTCCTCTCTCTCCCTCTCCTCTCCATCACGCTCTCTCTCTCCATCCATATGATGGAGAGTTTTCACTCTATATAATCAATGCTATATGTAATATCTAAAATATTTTACATTTTATTTTTATTGTGAAATGAGTTATGTTTTTTAGGCATGTGGTATTGATAATCCATGGAATTAGCCCATGGTATTGTAAAAAAACATATTTACAAGTTAATAATATCCATGGTAAAGTGGGGTGGATATTCATGGTTAAGAAACTTGTTATATTGTAAGTTTATTGTAAGTTTATTGTAAGTATTAAGTTTTTATGTGCTTGTTAATTAAATTTAAATATGATTATGGAATTATTATTAGTCATTTCCAAGGCAAAACTCTAACAATATGTTGATCATTATTAGTTTAGAATTGACCAATGAAAATTATAATGTTTAACTTTGAAAAATAAATATTTATTTTTCAATATTATTAAGAAAAATCAAACATTTGACATGGACCATAACTTGAAGGCCTTTGCACAATATAATGTCATGCATAACTTCCTTAAATATTTTATGTTATAATTTATGAATATGGTTGCAATATTCATGCATGACTTTTTGACAATATTCATGCATGATTTTTAGATATTTGTGTGGTGATTTTTTATTCTTAAGATTTGCAAGAAAGAATTCAAAAATAAAATACTTCCAAAATGACTTATGCTCAAGTAAATAATAATGCTATATGTAATATATAAACTGTTTTACATTTTATTTTTTTATTGTGAAATGAGTTATGGTTTTTAGACATGTGGTATTGATAATACATGGCATTAGCCCATAGTATCGTTAAAACAACTATTTACAAGTTAATAATATGCATGGTAATGTGGGGGAGATATCCATGGTTAAAAAACTTGTTATATTGTAAGTATTAAGTTTTTATGTGCTTATTAATTAATTTTTATGGAATCATTATTAGTCCTTGCCACCACACCACTCTAACAAGACCAATGCAAATTATAATGTTTAAATTTGAAAAATAAATATTTATTTTTCAATAAAATATATAAAACATAAAATTAAAAATTAAAAATTAAAAATCAAACATTTGATTGGACCATAACGTGAAGACCTTCACAATATAATACCATGTGGATAATTGTCTTATATATTTTATGTCATAATTTATGGATATGGTTGCAATATTCATGCATGATTTTTAGATCATATTCATGCATGATTTTTAGATATTTGTGTGGTGATTTTTTATTCTTAATATTTGCAGGAAATAGTCCAAAAATAAAATTTATGTCATAATTTATGGATATGGTTGCAATATTCATGCATGACTTTTAGATATTTGTGTGGTGATTTTTTATTCTTAATATTTGCAAGAAATAGTCCAAAAATAAAATACTTGAAAATGAATTACACTCAAGTAAATAATATATCTACCATCAATTATTTCTGCCCTCTAGCTCTGTTACTATCTGTGTCCCTCTCTCCTTCCCCCCACTTCCCTCCTCCCCCTCTCTCTCCATCCATATGATCCCTCTAGCTCTATTACTATATGTGTCCCTCTCTACCTCCTTCCCCCTCTCTCTCTCAATCCATATGATTGAGATTTTTCACTCTATATGATTGAGAATTTTCACTCTATATAATCAATGCGATATGTAATGTCTAAAATAATTTAGATTTTATTTTTTTTATTGTGAAATGAGTTGTCTTTTAGGCGTGTCGTATTGATAATCCATGACATTAGCACATGGTATTGTAAAAAAAACTATTTACAAGTTAACAATATCCATGGTAAAGTGGAGGTGGATATCCATGGTTAAGAAACTTGTTATATTGTAAGTTTATTGTAAGTATTAAGTTTCTATGTTCTTATTAATTAAATTTAAATATGATTATGTAATCATAGGGCACGACTTTAACAATATGTTACTCACTCTTAGTTTAACATTCACCAATGCAAATTATAATGTTTAACTTTGAGAAACAAGTATTTATTTTTCAAATTGAAAATATAATAATAATAATCAAACATTTGATTGGACCATAACTTGAAGGCCTTAGCAATAGCACAATTAATGCCCATGTGGATAATTGTTACATATTTTATGCCATAATTTATGGATATGATTGCAATATTCATGCAAGATTTTTAGATATTTGTGTGGTGATTTTTTATTCTTAAAATTTGCAGATCCAAAAATGAAATACTTGAAAATGACTTACACTACATCTACCATCAATTACTTCCCACCATTATTTATGTTTTCTTCATCACTTATGTAGGAGTAAAATTTGTAAATGTGTAGACTTACTAGTGGTTACTACCCACAAAATCTTTATGCAATTTCTTCTCCTTGACCAAGCAATTTACTTATCCACTTCACATCTCAATTTATTAGTCACTATCAAAGCAAGACTATAGGATGATTTGTCTATCAACCATTATTAATTTAGCATTAACTAATGTAACTTATAATTATTTATGCAATAATTTCCAAAGCATAACTTCTAACTTGAGCTGGAGTCACTCTCAAAGCAAGACTATAGGATGATTTGTCTATCAACCATTATTAATTTAGCATTAACTAATGTAACTTATAATTATTTATGCAATATTTCCCAAAGCATAATTTCCAACTTGAGCTAGAGGGGTTAAGGTGCCCTGCAAAACAAAATTACAATGTAACAAATTGAATTTTATTATTTTTATTACTTTTAACTTTTTATTATTAATTGAACCAATATTTACATATTTATACTACAACATCTCCACCGTATTGGGTGATATACTAGCAATTGCACCAGATGTTGCAATGGAAACTTCGTAAGGCATAAATTTGATAGCAACATATGCTAACAAAACATCTAGAAGTGCATCATCATTTGCCCAAACAACTTGAATTGAAGGAGGCAAACAATTTTTTGAATGAGAACTCCAGCGCAACAATTTTTTGAATGAGCATTCCAGCTTTGGAAAAACTGGAGAATATATTCTATGATTTTTCTTGTAAGTCTATAGTTACTTTTGGATTATAATTGTCCTTGCTTCTACCAAACACCTTATCACAATCCCTTGCTAGACTACCATTCTTTCAAGAAGTTTGACTTGAATTTGTACAATATTTTGAATTTATTTACATTTCATAAACTTTTGAGAATTTTCATCCAAGGTCATAGAACCTGAAGAGGCTACTACTCTTTCTAACATATAATCAACTATTGTTTCTCTAAACTAGCAACTTAAATAAAATCGTTAAACAAAAAAAATGAGAAATCACAATGTTTGGATTGTTTCTATGTATATAATTTGATGCATCAAAAACTACTTTACTTTTTTCATTAATAATAATTATTATTATAAATAATAAATTAAATATAAATAATTTTTTATATATTTAAGAAAATATTTTGTAAAAAAAAAATATATATATATATATATATATATATATATATATTATATAACAAAAATAAAATAAAAATCTATATAAATTATTTATATTACAAATTATAAATATAATGTTAAATACTTATTATTAAAAAAAATTAATTTATATTACTCATTAATAATAAATTTACAATAATAAAATTAAGCCATGCAAGAGCATTACGTTATTATTCAGAACCTCCTCGAATTAGAAGTTCCAGAGAGGAAATAAATATCCAAAAGATGATTAATCCACAACTTCTATAGAACTTTGATTAAATGATTGTGAATAACAAAAACTACAATTGAAGCAAATATTAGAATCCTTAGATAATTTTGCAACGAACTAGAGGTAGTGCACCCTAGACTGAGTATTTTCTAATCACAAACCATCATCAATCCTGCATGCAACGAAAATTCTATTATAGGTTTCACTTTGAATTTCCCTCTTTCCAAACCTATAATCTTTGAAAATAGTAGGTCTAGGCTAAGAATGCCCATGAGAAATAATGGCATGGAAACTAGGAATGTCCATGAGAAATAATGGCATGGAAACAATAAATTGTAAAAAGAGCTTCAACCCTCCCTCCTCTATTTCCATTACTCCATCATGTGTTATGATATGTTATTCCTTTCCTATTAATCACCATAGTTAATACTCAAGTTCTCTTGTGTTTAGAATTCAAAACAAATTTCCCTTCACCAGACTCCCACGCAATGAAGATTATCATCACAATGCCCTCTCACGAACTAAACAAATTACCACGTAAGCATATTTTTATGTTAGGCCATCTAGAGCACATTTGATGGGAACCACCCATATTAAATAGGTGGTTGTCATCTCAATGCAAGGAGGTCGCCTCACTAGATGTGCACCCACCCTGGGGAGCTTTGTCCATTTCTACAATTTCTTTGCACATGCTTCTTAGCACATCAAGAAGAGGATGGAGAATTTGTTTTTCCAGTGTATCTACTTGTATTGTAGGCCTTTGTTAGCTAGTTTATTTGACAAATTATTTCTCGCTCTTCATATATGTGATAGTACAAGGGATACTATTACTTTTAAGACTTTGATTCTTATTAAGCTTACCATTAGTCTCCATCTATTATAGAACTTGGGGGGCGAGATCCATTTTGTAGTTTCTTTATCATTAGGACAATAGTTTTTAAAACTCCATCATGTTATCAATTTTTTATCATTACTACACTTCGATATTATTACGCCTTTCTCTAGGGATGAGAGTTCAGCCACATTATTAGTTTCATTTCCCAGAATTCCCATATAAATGTAAGTAATTTATCCATGATAATCTCTAAATACCCCTCCAAATCTAGCAAGGCCAGGATTACCTTAGAGGCTCTATCAAAGTTTAACTTTAAGAAGGTAGCAAAAGGTGGTTACTATTTATTAGGACTTCAAGGAATAGTCTAGGGTTCTGTTGCTTGAAAATTTATAAAATATTGGTTGAGCCCCAAAAGTGTGAGAATGTGCGATTCCTTGGAATTAGATTCCTAATATTGTGTAGACCACTTAAGGTTATGAGGATTGTTTCTCTTACCCTTCCCATTATGTAGATATAATAGTGTCCACATTTAATTACCAATATTTGAAGATTATTCTATTCCTTTCCTTCCATAATTCCCATGTTAAAAATTCCATTCATCAAGTGTTGAAAGAATATTGGTTCCATTATAATTTTGATTGTCTGAAAATTATGGCCAAGTGATCCCATATTTTTAATGCAAATCTATAATTGTTAAGTAGATGCTTGGTTGTTTCTATGCTTTTCGAGCTGAGGCTACAGGTAGATGGACCTTGAAAACCCCTTTTTGGATATTGTCCCAAGTTAATATTGTTTTGCATGAGAATTTAGAGGAAGAGCGTCACCTTTGGTTAGAATTTGGAGTCCCATAACTTTTTCCATTTGGCTTTGCTCGGGTGTCCTTCTGTGGTGAAGTAAAATTATAAGTGCGGACACGAACAAATTCCTCTAGCCCAATGATGGGTCTAGCCACAACAAATACATTCTATGGAAAACTTCCTTGGGTTAGAACCAAATAAGAGGCCCTACCTCTTATTCTGCTTGTCCTATTTGATGATGTCCTTGCTTACTCGCTCCATCTATCTCTCGCTTCCTTCTTCAAGCACCTGAAATAAGTAAACAACAACAAACAACAAACATGACAATAGACAAATTGCAATTCAACCTACTTAACAAGTCAAGAAACATAAAGCCATGAATGTATAATATAACAATACATGTAGAAAATTAATCGATAGCTGCATATATTAATATCAAAGAGAGATTACAACGATTTGTCTTGACGTTGCAGTCTTCCTCTGACAAGACTAGGTTCCCACACACTTATGTTAGCATTTCATGATGGGCTCAAGCAACAATAGTTTTAAGGCTCTTCCCTTTAGGCTTCACTCCAAACCAAATCACACTTCTCCCTCACATAACTAGAGGGCTACAACTAGTAATAGCTTGTTGTCTACTCCAAACCAAAATAGCATAAGCACACCAATATCAACACCCTAGCTTGTGCTTGGGAAGAAGGGAGGTTTATATAGGAAAAATGGATGGGAGATGGATCCTCCTCTCATGAGAAAAGGACTTATCCCTTGAGGTATTTCCATCATTATAGGGGAAAGGAGCCCAAACTCACATCCTCGACCCCATCCATCCAAACCATTTACCAGACTTCCATTACGAAGATTCTAGAGCTGGAAGCTTCAGTTCCAAATTTAAAAACTTTCCAAGACAAGACCAACATGACTGGAACACATCTCAGTCACACTGGTCAGTGCAAGGGATAGTGCTAATCTCTACACATCGGCATGGGGAATACAAATGTCATTAGCGCTGCTCTTTTAAACTGGGAAAAACAGAAGTTTCAGGGGAAATGGTGAAAAAGGGAATTTATCTATTCATGAAGAGGGACAGAATGGGAGTTTCTTCATGAAGGTAAAGCATGCAAGGTTTATTGTAGAGGTCCTCCAGGATCAAGGAACAGGGAGTATAGGGAAAGTGACAAAATGTTGTGTAATAGATTCCCCCTAAAGTGTGAAGGTCGAGCTGGAGTGAGGGATGAAATGCTTTATAAATCAGTGTGGGGAACCGTAGTATGTCGTTGGAAAACCTGCAAGAAAGTACAAATACATATACATAACTGAGAACTATGTCAAATGATACATGAGTCATGGCATGAACACGGTCATCCAGAGAATGATCATGTAAATGGACCGAGGAATGAACACATCCATCTGTCAAAGAGGATTGTAACGAAACCAAGGTATGGTTGCAACCATCCAATAATGAGAAGGATCACGTATGATAACTCATGGTCTGGTCACAGCCAGCCATATGAAAGAGACATGTATATCATCATAACAATGTCACACGATTTCGCAACTTGGACTTTTATGATCTGAGTCCAGGGTCTCGCATTCCAACATGACCTGATCAAAGTAAAGATTCTAACATGTGAATAGATTTGTTGACGTCCAACATGCTAGAAAGTCACTTGATTACCAATCAATGATGTAAATTGTTAAAAGGCGCGAGAGAAACCACCAATAATGACAATGGTCCTCAAGGTACTATCAGCACAATCCACGGAATGTGAATAGAGGAACTGAAGTCAAACACCTGTGAAATCACTTGATCGAAAGCCAATGATGTGAACTCGTTGTCGAGTGTGAAGAACTTGTCATTAGGGCATGTAAGCTCTAAGGTACTAGAAGGGAGTCTCTCGGTCAACTTCTCGGATAATGAGTTTAAGTCGACGGAAAGTGACCATGTTGAAGGAGGGCCATAATGAATCCCACATCATTGACGCGAGACAAGAGGATGCAAAATGATTTTGGATGATACAAAGAATCAGAGGTAAGTATAACTGCAGAAGGACAACTCTTGAACATATAGGTGACACAACTAGAAGTTTGGTAGCTTTTGGATCCATAGGATCGGTGGTCATGATGATGTGGCAGAGATCAAATGGAAGGCAAAAAAGAATAGCCCAACCCAAGAAGGTCGACGATACAAAGGAGGATGTCCCAACCCAACACGAAGCAAAGAGTGTCATGTTCAAGAGGAAGTTGCCGACACAACTGATAGATTTCCAAATTTTCCCCCACCATTTCTGGCAGGTGCCCCAATTATTTTTTAATCGCAAGCTTGAAGGGGATAGCATATGCTTGTACTATAAGTTCATCCTTCAGATGAATTCGACCTAGTAATTTTAATGATCCCTGGGAAGGAGAAGCTCACGTTCGTCATAGTGACGAATCCAATGTCGTTCAATAGTTTAATGAGTCCGACAAAGGTGTAACTCGTTACCTTTTTCATGTTTAAAGAGTTTGAAAAAGACACGTAAAAGAAAACTCCACATGGTCCCTTTTCTTATGTTGTGTCTCTCAAGTCCAAAAAGGTAGAAAACAATACTCGAAAGAACCACTTGGCCATTTCAGTCAAGGAGTACCTTTCTCGTAAATAGTGCCTCCCAACCCGAAAAAGGGGTAAACTTATATTAGGTGCATGACGTTTGGCATCCATTAACGAGTTCGAAACAACAAGGGCTCGACCATATTTTCACTTTTAAAGGGTCGGAAAAGAGTTAAAAGCAAACCCCCCATTTTTATTCTCTTTAACAACTCAAAAAGGAAAAAGCACTGGGCAATATTTTCATATGAGTTTAACGATTCGAGAAAAGAGCTAAAATGTGACTCATCATCATTGTCGAACATCCATCACCTGTTGCTACACAAGTAAGGTAAAGTGTATTATCGAGTCCTTGAGGAAAAATAGGTCAAAATATTTATAAAACCTGATATTTTCATGAAAAAATGAATAAAAATGGGAAAAGTAAATATATTTTTACCATTTACCATTTTACCTTTGTTGTGAAGACTTTTTCTCACTTTTGTTGTAACTGTTCCAAAGCAGATTACAAGAGATCCGGGAGGTCAATCGATGAGCCGCCAGTTTCGAGTAACAACCGAAGCCTTGAGCTCCATTTTCATGTTCTTTATTTCTTCTTTTAGCCATTTTTTATATTTTTTGAGGAGGTTTTGAAAATATTTTTTGCCCTTAGTCGGCGCAATTTCTGGGCATGGAATTGTGCCAGTCAGGGTGATTAACAAATCCAGTCGCGCTGATCGGCGCAACTGTTTTTAAAACAAGCATGTCAACACCATGGATAGGGTAAAACCCTATTTCCTCAAAAATTGACTGTTTAAACTTGAATTTTATGTGTCAAGGATGATTATTGACTCAAATTAATGGCTTTTGCAGGAGATAATCGTTGAAAATGGTGGACTGGAAAGAATCGGAACATGAAGATGTTGACAACCAGGAAATGAATGACCCAAGTTGCCTGGAGGCTTTGAGGGCTTGCGGGTTCCTCAAATTCTTTCTTACGCCAGGGATTCGGGCCCAACCCGAGTTACTTCAGTACCTAATTAGTCTTTGGGATATTAATCAGGAGATCTTTGTCATTGGGGACCAGGAGCTAGAGTTGGATACTTCATATATATACTTCATCACTAGACTATCCCACAGAGGGGAACCAGTGAACTTGTACAATTCACATCCAATTGGGGCAAGGATATATTCCTTGCTTGTCGAACACTGCCCTGAGGCCTTGAAATCCAAGAGTGGGAAGATAGAGATTTCCAGCGTTTGGGATTTGACACTAAGAGTGCTTCTGTTGACTATCAATAGAGTGGCAGGGTCCCGGGTGGAACATTAGACTAACAAGTTGAAGTTCCTTTATGTTATTGACTGCATAGCTCCTACGATCTTCAATTTGGCAGAGGCCATGAAGATCAACATAAAGCGCCAGCTCACCAAAGCTAAGGCGGGGAATCTTAAGCAATTTGGCTTCGTATCAGTGCTTGTGACCTTCTTCCTAGAATGAGTACCATTGTTCCAGTATCAATTGATTGAGGTAGATCCTCCTATGCCACACGATACGTGGATGGCTCGTTGGAGCCGCTTTATGCCTAGGATCACTGGGGGTCAACACATGTCATACCGACCTGCATTCCTTTCATGGCTACGACGACAGAAGATCATTGTGGAGGACTGGCACTGATTTCCGAGGAGATCTAAACATGCCCTTACTAGATGGAGAGGACTTCGATGACAAAGGTAAAAAACAAAAAATTTTAATTTTGAGGTTTTTAATTGTTTTTTGTAGATATGTGCTTATAACATTTCTCTTGTTAATGCAGACATTGGATCAGAGCAGCCTGTTGGGATGTCCCCAATAGCCAGGCGCATCCCCCGCCCCATTGATGTAGTCGCCCCTTATTAGGAAGGGAGTGACAACAAGGAGGAGATCACGAGGAACCTTGAGGGGTTGACTCGTGGTATCCCAGAGTATGCTTGGGTAGGAGACATTCCTCGTCAGTACCAGAGGCATACTGTGGGAGTCTCGGAGTGGATCCACCGATTACTGACTCATGTCGCACGCGTTGTATCATGCTACCGTGATCACCATGCTGATTAGTTCATAAGTCCAGCACTTACATTTTTTTTTAGGCCTACGTGCCATGGATATATGAGGCCTGTGAGCCGTCGATGTTATTTTAACACACATATTAATTTTTGGGGTTCTAATGTATCAAAAATTATCACCATATATATATATATATGTTATATTTTACTGTCTACTATGGTACAAATGGTTTGTTTTATCTTTCACATGTTTCGTAAATGTCTGTCCAACACATGATTAGCTAATGCATCTGTTAATGTATTCATGCCTCTAGGAATATGATGATATGTAATATAATCGAAATGCATTTCCAATATATGAATACGAAGACACATTCTCAATATTTGAGGGTTTTTGACGGAATATTGCCTGTTGAGTTGAAGAACGACAAGCTGTGAATCCCGGTTGACAACCAGTTCTCTGATTCCCAGAGCGATGGCTTCTGACAAAAGTTTGATGACCGTACTGTATTCAGCAATGTTGTTGGTTGTGCAACCTAGATAGATACCTTGAAGGTCAATCACCTCACCGTTAGGTTCATAGATAGCCCATGTCACGAGTGATAGGTTCCAGGTACTACGGAAAGCACCATCAATGAAACCAAAGTGAGGAGTCATGGACATCTTCAAAGCAAGAAAAGCATAGTAAACAGAAAAGTTGTTTGAAAAGCATCACACAAAACCACGTTGTACAAAAATGAATCACACATTAATGTACACAAATAACCATGCAAGAGGACCTAAGCATAGTACTTCTTGAGGTAAATCCCGTTTCGGGGCTTATCGAGAGGATTTCCTTCATAATCAATAAGCTCATAGGCTCCTTTCTCCAAAACGCATTTCAGATGTAGGACCTATGCCACATAGGTTCAAACTTGCCTACCCCCATATTATCGTTAGCTTGGTCATATAAGAGCACCAAATCACTCTCAGAGAACATGCGAGGGGAGACCAACTGATCGAAATGGGATTTGACCCGTTTCTTTTGTGCTTCGATGACCAAGGCAGCGAGACGGCAAGTCTCATCCAGTCATTCTAAATATAAGAGGTGTTCCTCTTGAGGTGATGTTTCGGGGAGGAGTTCAACAGCTAACTTGAGTGAAGGAATCTTGAATTCGATTGGAAATGTTGCTTCCAGACCATAGACCAACTAGAATGGTGTGAAACCAGTTGCGTTATTGGTTGAGTTTTGGTAGGCCCACAAAGCTAAAAAGAGCATGAGATGCCAATTTGACTTGTGCATCCCAATAGTACACTGAAACATTCTGACTAAGACCTTGTTCACGACTTCAATTTGGCCGTTGGCCTGAGGGTAATATGGGGTCGAGCCATCGTGGCACAAGCCCAATGCAAATGTCAGCTCGACCATCATGTAATCTTTGGAATGGGAACCATGGTCTATGACAATGGCTTGGGGTACGTTGAACTTGGAAATAACATGGTTAAAAAGGAATTGAGCCGCCATCTTACCATCTGTAGAATATGTAGGCATCGCTTCAACCCACTTGGTGAAATAATCCACAACGACAATGATACAGCCATGCCCCCCGGCCAAATGAGGGTTACATGTCATATAATCGATGCCCCATTTAGCAAAGGGACCAATGATAATGACGGGGTGTAGGTGAGCGGGGGGGCACATCTTGAGTTGGTAAATTTGGCATTCGTGGCACTTGCGAATAATGAGAATGCAGTCATTGGAGATAGACAACCCAGAAATAACTGGAGCGAAGAATTTTTTGGGCTGTATCGTAACCAGACATATGACCACCACATGCCTTGGAGTGGCAATCATTGAGAACTCTTTCATCTTCCTCGATCGTAAGACATCGGCGAAGAACTGAATCAATGCTGACACGGTATAAAGTATCACCAATAATATGGTATGGTTGGGAGTGATGCCGAATCCTTCGACGATCATCCTTAGTCAACATAGACCGAAACGTGGACGTCTGGAGATACATGATGATATCACCGTACCATGGATCGAGGGTGTTAATCAGGAAAGGGTCTCATCTGGAAGTTGTTCATCAGCCTTGGAGGGAAGGGAACAAATCAATTTGGCGAAAACAAGTGACTTCTTAGATTTGGCTATAGTGAAGACCGAATCGAATTCTTGCAAGATTACGATCCATTTAGAATACTTGCCCCCTAGCAACTGACAAGTTAGGATATAGGTCATAGGGTTGCATTTAGAAATCACAGTAGTCGTGTGTAACAAGATATAGTGTCGAAAGCATAGAACAACCTGAACGACAGCCAAATCCAACTTATCGACATGTGCATAACACGTTTCAGTGTCAAGGAGATTCCAACTAAGGTAGTAGATTACATGTTTGTTGCCTTCGTCGTTGTCTTGAACCAAAACCATTGCAATGGTGCTATGGGTCGCGACTAGGTAAAGGAAGTAATCTCAATAATAGTCCGGCGGATGCAACAAAGGAGAATTTATGAGGATGGCCTTGAGATCATCAAAATGTTTTGGGACACATCGTCCCATACAAAGGGCGTTCCTTGTTTGAGCAACCGGGTAAATCCTATGGCTAGCCCAACATAGTTGGGAATAAAATGACGGAGAAAGTTGGCCTTTCTTTGCAGGCTCTGGAGTTGGTGCAGTGAGGATGGAGGGGCTAAATTTACAATGGACTCGACTTTTAGCGAATCTAGGAGAATACCATCCTTGGAAATGATGAAGCTGAGAGTCATCCTGATTCTACGCAGAAAACACATTTGTGTGGATTTAATCGAATGTTATAGTGTCTACAGTGTAGAAAAATCTGTCGAAGATGGTCTGGGTGTTCTCGACGCTTGTGAGAATAAGCAGGAAGGTCATCCAAGTAAGGTTGGACAATGGCGCGAATGTCATGAAACACATAGGACATTGCTCGTTGAAACGTGGCTCCAACATTTTTGAGGCCGAAAGTGAGCTTCTTGTATGCGAACGTACCCCATTGGTAGATAAAGGCTATATTTTCTTGATCATTCGGTGCGATGTTGATCTAGTTATAACCAGAAAAATCTGCCCATAAAGGAAAAGATCTCGCTCCTGGCACATTCATCAATGATTTGATCAATGAAGGGAGTAGGATAGTTATCTTTAGGACAGGCATGATTGAGATCTCGATAATCCACACAAATGCAGATCGTGCCCTGTTTTTTAGTCACTGGGACAATATTGAACACCCAGTCTATAAGGGGATGGGATAGATGAACCTAGCTTTGAGAAGCTTTTCCACTTCACCCTTAATAGCGGTGGCCTTCCTAGAGTGCATCAGGCGAAGTTGTTGGCGAATGGGCTTTGCGTGCGGATACGCTGGTATTTCATGCACCATAATGCTAGGATCAATGTCAAGCATTTCTTCGTAGGACCACACAAACACATCACGGAATTCCTAAAATATATGAGTATATGTCTTGATCTCATCCAGAGAACAAGCTACCCCAATATGAATGTGTTCAATGATACCGGGTTTGATATAGATGTCAATCGGCATCATTTGGGTAATATTACCCAAATTTCATTCGACCATACTTTGTGAGTAACAATCAGCAGTAGAAATGGAGAAGAGAACCTTTCGAAAGCGGTAAACATGACCGTTGAGCGAGGCAGGAATAAGGAGCGATGATGAGTATTGATCCATGGGGATTCCCCAAGAGACATGACTTCCATGATACCTTCATCAGCAAGGAAGGTCTCAGCTAAGGGATCAAGCATTTCCAAAGTGCCAAGCCACGGGGATTGAGAGTACGTAACGAAATAGGTATTCAACATAAAAGAATCAAAGGATGCAAAGTTCAAAGCCGAAACAATTTCCACGTAATTGACTTCGGTAGGACTAAGTGGCATAACCTCGCCCCAAGTATCAACAAGATCTGGTGCAGGTATGACCCAAGGATCATATTTGCCTGAGATTATATTGACAAAGGCAACATGAGGAGGTCGGAGCAGAAAAATTCCCATTAAGGCAGAATATTTGAAGAGACCTACCCCCACACTCTCATATGGAGCACCAGAGTGCTTGACGTACGAAACATTGCCATCTGAGGAGGAAGAGGCAAAGAAATGTAGTTGGTCGACAATGACAATCTTCCCTTTATGGGGAAAATGAATCAAGCAAAATAAAGAGGAGGCCATGGCATGCATGGCATGAGTCCAACTTCGGCCGAGTAGAATATTACAATTGAGATTTATGTCAACAATTTCTACTTCAACTTGCACTATCTTGCCTTCCATGGTGATGGCAAGGTTAGGTAAGACACCGAAGGGTCGTGAATCGTGCCCATCGAAAGCTTCCAAAGTGTTCGAAGATTGGTTTAGCGTAGGAGAACCAATAGCCTTCCAACACACGGTTGACATGATGTAGGTGGAAGCACCTTCATCAATGATAGTTCAGTGGATGGTCTTCTCATTGATGATTACCTGAATAAGAAAGGCAATCTGTTGAGGGAGTCGCGGAACATGGTTCTCTAGATCAAAACATATCAAATTGGAATTAGTGGGATCAATGTCCCTGATAGCTGACAGCAAAGCCTAATGCTGCGATGGGAACCTTTGGAGTACCTTGAGAGCCGACATGGCTGACGACGCATGAGACAAATCCTCAACAATATTGTAATGTTGAGCAGCTCGGCCATTGGGATTATATGAGGATTTCCTCAATACACCTCGAGAGGGTGGCCGCATAGCGGAATCAGGGTTAGGGCACTCAATATGCAGAGGGCCAGAACTTGGGGTAGAAGAAGAAGGTGTAGCTTCTTTATCTTTCCCAGTTTCCAGTGATCCAGGTGGATATTGGTGGCCACCTGCCAAGTCCACCTGGACCCCCACCATTGTTTCTCTTAACATTTTCAGTTTCCTTAATTGTAGCACAACTTACTATTTTTAGTAGCTTTTTTGGGTCCTGAACTTCCGGAGCAGTTTTGAGGCCCTAAACGACATTTTTTGGGAAATATGGGGCCAACATGGGTCCGTGGTCTAAGTTTTCCCTTCCCAAAGTGGCAGCACGCGGATATATCTTTCTAACGAGCTATTGTACGTGTCAAACGAAGATCGTATGCCAAAGTTACGACCCCGGGAAGTTGATGTACCAATTTACCCAAATGGGGCCCACAGTTTGGCATTTCATCTTCTAGGGTTAGGTTTTGGAATGTTAATGGTTTTCCATTGTTTCTCAACAATAAATAGGCCTTTGAGCCTCATTGTAACACAGTTCAGAGGCATATAGCCACCACATCTCTTCTCAGAGATAAGCTACCATAGCCCTAGCTGGTTTATTTCCATCACTGTTTGTAAGCATATTTCAGTATTTTACATTAATGCAATGAAGTATTATTTCCGTTGCATATCTGTGTTTATGGTTATCTCTGTAATTTGTTGTGTTCCTGTTTAAGTCCGAATTAGTGGTATCAAAGCAGTCTGCTTTTTCTCTGTTTTTCTTTGCATGTCCGCAACGAGGTCGGGATATAAGGAGTTAGGGCTTGAACTAGTCGAACCTTTGCAAGACCAGCCTTGCAAATCCCGGTGGCCTCCCATGGCGTATGAGAAGAAAGACAAGGGGGCAGGAGATCCTATCAAAATCTTGCTCGAAGAAGCCCTCGAGCACCAACGGAACACAATGATGGACAGCTTTGCGCAGATCCTTTAGCGATTATCCAGAAGCGACGCATCAGCTTCTAGCAGCTACTCTGGAAACGCCACGCCCTTTAAGGTACAAGTTAATTTTGAAATCCCCATATTCGAGGGTCAGATAGATGCAGATGCCATAGATAAATGGTTAAATCGACTAGAGGGTTATTTTTCTGTTCATGAATTTTCGAGTCGGGAAAATATTGTTTTCGCTCTTCTCAAAGCAGCCCCCCACGTCAAGGACTGGTGGGAAACCTACTGCGAGTACAAGGATGAAAATACTGGCTCACTATTTTCAACTGTACCCACTTGGAATTCATTCCGAGATGCCATCAAGGAGCAGTACTACCCTGTCGGAAGCTATGAGGATGAATACATAAAGTGGACCACACTGCGGCACGGAAGGGACCAAGATGTGCTGGTGTTCACCAATCTTTTCCATACCCTTCTCACAAAGTTTGGTATCAAGGATTTGAAGCAACATTTGATACTCAAATACCGCGGCTGCATGCACAAGTACATCCAGGAAAAAATAGAGTGCTTGAACATCTCCTCACTCAGCACAGCATACCGATATGCCGTCAAGGTCAAGCAGAAGTTTAAACAAAAGAAGCGAGACTTTGGATCTGTGAATCTGAAGCAAGGGAAAGGTGCCCCTAAACCACATAACAAATGATAAAGCCAAGGCGGGGCATCCCAAGACAACCCGCCAAATCTGCAAGCAAAGAACAGCGCCGTGAAGCCGAAAAAGGACACGGGAAAATGATGTGAGTTCCATAAGAGCTCCACTCACAACACAAGTGAGTGTCGGGCCAAGCAGTCACTGGTGGCTGAGCCAAAGGTTTCAGAATCAGATGCATGTTCCGACTCTGAGTTAGAACCCGACAAGGGGAAGCAAATCATTGATGTGAATCCCAATGCCATTGTTGCTACTGCCAAGATCTAGAAAAATGAACCCGAAGATCCAGAGGAGGAGGAGCGTCTCTTCCACTCCCAGATGTGGCTAAAGGGCTCCCTGCTACAGTTCATTGTCGATAGTAGGAGCCAAAAGAACCTCATTTCGGTAGAGGTCGTGAAGCGGTTGGGCTTACCGACCACAACACGTTTACAACCATACACCATCGGGTGGCTTCACCAAGGACGGGATCTTCGCGTGAGCAAGCATTGTCGCCTTCCATACAACATCAAGCCCTTCACAGATGAGGTATTGTGTGACATTTCTCCCCTTGAAGTTTGTGATGTATTATTAGGACAACCATACTTGTGGAAGCGACATGTTGTGTATGAATCAAGGCCCCGTGTTGTTATTATTACATTGAGAAATAAGTTGTACAATATACGAGAGGTAGCACCTCCTATCACTATCTCTTTGATTACTGCAAAACAACGCAGTAAGCTCATTTCCAAATCTGGGAAATTTGTTTTCCTGATGATACACCCTCAAGGAAAGAAGAAGACGGTGGCCACGACCTCCAGACAGGGCCCCTCCACACGACAACTACAGATGGACAAGGCCGTGGAGGAGTACGAGGACATCTTCACCTCCCCCGCAGGGGTTCCTCTACACTGTTAGGTCAAGCACTCCATCGATCCAACCCCAAGTGCGCCGCTATCCAATGGACCAATTTATCGGCACTCTATTATGGAGAATGATGAAATCAAGAGGCAGATTCAGGAGTTGTTGCAGAAAGGTCACATCTGTCCAAGTTCATCGCCTTGTGGGAGCCCGATCATGTTGGTACAGAAGAAGGATGGGACTTGGCGACTCTGTATTGACAATCAGGAGCTAAACAAGATCATTGTCCGTAATAGGTACCTAATCCTGTGGATTGATGAGCTCCTGGACCAACTAAAGGGGGAAAAATATTTCAGCAAGATCGATCTGAAGTCAGGATATCTCCAGGTACCAATCGAACCCTCTGATGTGTGGAAGACCGCCTTCAAAGCCAAGGAGGATCTTTTCGAATGGTTGGTTATGCCTTTCGGATTGATGAATGCTCCTACAACCTTCATGAGGCTAATGGATGACATCTTGTAGCCATTCACCAACTCATTTGTAGTGGTATACTTGGATGACATTCTGATCTTCAGCCAGAGTTGGGAAGAGCACCTCCACCACATCCAACAGGTTCTCCAAACACTGCGGCAACACAAGTTATGTGCCAATTTGGAGAAATGCAGTTTTGGCATGACCTAAGTTTAGTATTTGGGATACATTATGGATGAACATGGGGTGCATGTGGATCCAGCCAAGATCCAAGTCATTCAGGATTGGCCAACTCCAACCACTCTAATAGAGCTCCGTAGCTTTCTAGGTCTTGTCAACTTCTACTGTAGGTTCGTGTTGGGGTTTTCTCATATCACTTGGCCCTTGAGTCAAGTCACCAAGGGAGGAGTGAAAGAAAAATTCTTTTGGTCTGAATCTCAACAGAAGGCATTCATAGAGTTGAAAGAAAGCCCCTGCATGGCACCAGTGCTTGCGTTACCAGATTTACAACAACCATTTGAGGTCGAGACAGATGCCTCTGACTATGCTATTGGGGCAGTCCTTGCCCAACGCGAGCATCCAGTGGCATATCACAGTGAAAACTTTCAAACACAATCCGGAAGCATCCCACTTATGATAAAAAGATGTATTCCATTGTGCAAGCATGTCGACAATGGAAGCATTACATTTTGGGGAAGGAAACAATCATCCACACAGACCACCGACCCCTGCAGTTCATACAGACCAAGGGAAATTGTAGAATTATCGCCATCAGAAGTGGCCTACATACCTGCAACAGTTCCATTTGAATATCAAGTATAAGAAGGGCAGCACCAATAATGTTGCATATTGCCTCAATCGACCATCGATCATGGCGTTAACCACCATGCTCAACTCTTGTGGGCACGAGACTTCTGATTGGCCACTTCTCTACAAAATTGACCCAAAATTTGGCCACACATACCAGACACTCTTGGAGGGTCGGCATGTTCCATATTTTCACCTCTAGGGTGCCCTGTTATGCCACCTGGGTCACCTTTGTGTTACTTCAAGCGAGTGTGCCAAGATGATTTGGGAAGCACATTATAGTCGGGTTGCTGGGCATTTCGGGGTCGAGAAAATGGTGGCAGTACTGCAAAAGTATTTCTATTGGCCCAATGTTTTCCTTCCCAAAGTGGTAGCGCTCCGATAGATCTTTCTAACAAGCTATTTTACGTGTCAAACGGAGATCGTATGCCAAAGTTACGACCCCAGGAAGTTGATGTACCAATTTACCCAAACAAGGCCCACAGTTTGGCGTTTCATCTTCTAGGGTTAGGTTTTGGAATATTAAGGGTTGTCCATTGTTTGTCAACAATAAATAGGCCTTCGAGCCTCATTGTAACACAGTTCAGAGGCATGTAGCCACCACATCTCTTCTCAGAGATAAGCTACCATCGCCCTAGCTAGTTTATTTCCATCACTGTTTGTAAGCATATTTCAGTATTTTACATTAATGAAATGAAGTATTATTTACGCTGCATATCTGTGTTTATGGTTATCTCTATAATTTTTTGTGTTCCTGTCTAAGTCTGGATCAGCCGGAGCAGGGGTTTAATAGTCTTTTGACCTAGTAGCTACATTAATAGGAGTACTCATCATGAACACTTGAGATCTGGAAGAAGCAGATTGGGGTTGGTCTACCATTTGGGTCTGTTGAGATGGAAACAGCTCTTTGAGGACAATGGGGGTCCCTTTGAGCATTCAACTAACTTCGAATCGTCTGGGACAATTCTTAGTGTAGTGATCTTCCTCGCAAATGAGGCAGGGATACTTAGGTTTCTGTTGTGAAGATTTGCCAGCAGACGATTTGGGAGGACCCTGTTTTGGGGCATCGACTCTAGCTTTGCCTTTGCCTTTCTTCTTTCCTTTCGAGGATTTGTCCACTACGATAGACTCGATAGCATGGACCTCTAACGATTTACCAGGGCAAGGTGGATTTTGAGATGAACTATTAGGAATAACATGTGTTACTAACTTCTGTTTAGAAGAAGTTTTAGCAGGGGTCTGGGATACTAAACCAATAACTCCATCGACAGGAGGAACAACTGGTGACTTTGATGTTACAGGATCGGATGATGGCTGTAAAGCATTAGGTAATACCTCGTACAAATTGCCAGACTGAGAATAAACTAGATCCAAGTATTGGGCACGAGCGATGGCCTGCTCTTCAGTGACGCATCCACCCATGGCTATATCGTGATCAATTGGGGCTACTAATGATTTGGTAAGCCATTCAGTGAGCAACTGATCAACAATCTCGAACTTGATTAGGGGACGTTTAAGTCTCCATTCATGGATATGATCAGAGATGTGTGTGGCGGTATCTTGCTTAAGCGATGTGAGAAAATAGGTGTCGATTTCATAGCGAACTGACAACTGAAAATTCATGAGGAAAGCCATGGTTAAAGACTTAAAGTCATGGTAAGTACTTTGAGGTAGCTCGATGTGCCACTTCGCTATAGCACCCATGAGGGTTCGTTGGAAAAGACAGAGACGAATGGAATCATCTACTTATGAGTTCGACAAGCACCAAAGGTGATATGTCATCACATGGGCCTAAGGATCTTCTTTAGCTTTCCCATTAAACTTTGGGCAATCACTAGGTATCTTGGACGACACCGAAGGCCAGTACGATGAATGAAGGATCAGATCATTCGTAAGGCAAGATACATCTGGCAACTCGAGTGTAGCCAAGAAAGGCAATTAGGTGTTAAAAGGCATGGGGGGTTGATAAGCAGGCCCATAGGGAGGAGCCCATCCCTGCTGGTAAGGATTTTGGTCCCATAGTGGGGGATTCTGGCCATGTGGCATCTGAGGTTGCCCCCATTGTGGATTACCTTGACCATAGGGAGGATTTTTACCTTGAATACCTTGGAACTATCCAGCCATTGTTGTTGATAAGAAACATACAGGTTAAAAGGTTGTTGAGCTTGTTGACCTTGGACATATGGATATGGGACCTATTGTCCTTGAACCTAAAAATAATGAACCTGTTGCCCTTGAACAAGAGGGTTTTGGACCTGTAGTCCTTGGGCATAAGGTTGATACACTTGTTTCCCTTGGACATAGGGATTATGTACCTGATGCCCATGGCGGACAAGATTATGAACTTGTTGACTTAGGACATGAGGATTTTGAGCCTACTACTACAGGACTTGACCTTGACCTTGCCCCTACAAGGGTTGACCGTATTGATATGTATACAAGGGTTTTTGTTGCCCTGGTTGGTTTTACTATTGCAAGGGTTAACCTTGCGGTTACAAAATTTTTCCCTGGGGCTGTAGAGGTTGGCCCTACAAGGACATGGGTTGAGAGGTGTGCATAGCATATTGCATCTATTGTTGCATGGTTTGCTGCAAGTGTTGCAAGGGCTAACCTTATGGTTGTTGCAGTTGACCTTACTGCGGGATCATCTTCCCTTGCTGTTGCGTGGAGAGCCCTTACTGCAACTTCCCTTGCGGTAACAAAGTTTTCCCTTATTGTTGTAGCGGCTATCCTTGTTGTTGCAAGGGTACTTGAACAGTGCCCACTGAACTGAATCTAGCCATAGCTAGGTTGGATGTACTGCCTAGATTAGAGGGTGTAAGGTTGATTAACCATTCCTTGAGAACCATATGGAACATAAGGATTTTGGTATTGGACCTGAGCCCCATAGGGTTGCTGATACTAAACATTGCTCGATCCAGACAGACCAACGGGATTTTGAACCTATTGGTACTGGACATTGCTTGACCCAGTAGGATCAATAGGGTTATAAATAATACCGGAAGAAGATTGGTTTATACCAAGCACGTGAGCTTGTGAGCTTCTCACATTAGTGGCACCTGACACCATAGAAACATTCAAGTTCTGCCCCCTAGGCGGTGGCACAACCTGGCCACTGACTAGCGGGAAGGAGGAACTGACAGAGACAATCTTTGAAACTGTCGGTTGTGCCTGACGGGTAACTGGGATTGATGATACAAGGGTATTCGAAATGGTGGGTTGCACTGGGACTGAAGTAACAGCTTGTTAGGAATTCATGTTCGTAACGAACGAACCTGACGCAGGCTTGATGCCTGATGCCCATATAGGATTATGGTAAAGTGATGAGGCACTAGGTGTACCTGAAATCAACTGTGCCAAAGACACATTGTTGGGTGGAAAATTGGCGGGAATACCTTTTGAAAAAAGGAAACCCTCTGGAGGAAACTACAATTGCAATTCTTTCCCCTGAACAGTGTGTGGAGTAGAAACTTTGGACTCATCCGGAGATGTGACTGGAGCATCACCTTCGGGTTCCATGTCTGAAAACAAACAACGACGAATGGCTGAACGAGTACGAGGGGATAGTTCCAAAGGAACACCCAGCTGGTCATACAGACTGTAAGGATGTTGCAGTGATATCACAATAGGGTCAAACAAAGGGTTCGAAGGGTGGATAACAAGTCCAAGGTGACCGTCAGTGTTCGACGAGTTCTCTGGAGTTTGAACGGGATTTTCCAGAGATTCCTGTCCAATATCAGTAGATGACCCAGTGTCGAAAGTAGGAGGAGGACAAGATGAAAAGGGTTGAATGCTCAGAACAATTGCGAGTTCAACATCTTGGTCCTCAAGTGACTCTGGTAACTCAGGAAACGACTCCTCAGACAATCTTTTAGACGGAGGAGAGGAAGAGGAATTGGATGAACCAGATAGTTCAGCCACAATGACCTTGTTTTAATCGACAAAATAATTAAATTCAAGGCTTTAAAATTTTCTTTTAAGGGAAACTCATGATTTGGTCTCAGAAAAGACTAACAAGGTGTTTTTAGATCATGGGCAATCAATTATTAGGACACATAAAAGACTGGTGGTCTTTCATTTTTTAAGAGTCGAGAAAGAAACAAAGATGACTCTATTGCTTTTGATTGGAAACAAGATCGAAAGGACAAGTGCTCGAATGATATTTTAAGTTTAATGAGTCAAAAAGATCAAATGACTGCTCTGGATGATATAGGTAAACAAGATTACCAAGCAACCGTGAACTGAAGAATACCTCCCGGCGAACCAAGAAGTACAAGTAGGCAATCTCCCCAAATGTTGTGTTTAGTGTATACGTTTGCAAGGTGGCCAACTCAACTTCCTAAGGATAAAAGGATTGCAGACTAGTGGGGTCTCCCGATATATACTCAACAGTATGGGAAGCACAAATCTATACTAGCGTTATCTAATGGCAAAGCTAACAATAGCTGCTAGGTTCAAAGACGCCAGAACATGTCTCTAGCCTAGACCTTCTAGATGTGATCGTTAATGTCAAATGCATCTTAGGTTAATTGAATTCATTTGAAAGTTAATCTTGAGTTTTGTTTCAGTTTTTAGGTCTTAGCGATGCGACTCAAAAACCTTAAATGCAACTAAATGAGACAAGACCCTTTCAATTCGATGAAATTCCTACACTAGATAGGGTAGAAACTAATCAACCAAATGCCAACAATCAAGCAACTGAAAACAAAATGATCTTTCACTACCTTACCTTTTCAAAAAATAAACTAATGAAAAATGCATTCCAGTTCCTAATTTCCTGATAAGCACTTATCTATTAGCCCTTTCAAAAGCAAACACGTTCTCTTCCTTTTTCAAACGCCGATGCAATTCTAGTCTTTCAATGATGCAAGTTATCATAACATAATAATGCAACAAACTAGAATTTCATACTTTTTCATGAAACAATGAAACAAACTTTTTGCATGTAATCTTTCAGTGAAAAAGTTCTTGAGACAATAATCTCTTCAAGCAAATGAACACGTGAAAAGAGAAACTCATTCAGACTAATGAAACACCGACTTTACCAATCACAAGACCAACAATGTATCTATGCTCGAAAAGAAAAGTTTAGGCAAGCAAATAAAAACTTTTCAAACTTGTGTAAAGGAGGTCAAAGTCGTAAAAAGACCAAAAAATAAAATGCAAAGAGTAAGTACACCTACAACCCAACTTACTGAGTTCGAAAACAGCTGAATGGATGACCGACTAGATGCCCTAGTGTCGCTGGCCACTCAATGACTCAATCAATCAAGGAGAAAGATGATAAACCAACAAGCAAACAAAACCAAATGAAAAGTAGCTTTCTAATCAAGGAGAAAACGGTCGAAAAGGCTTATGGGGTCAAAACTACAAGAACAAAACACACTAGCCAAGATTGGGGTCAAGCCCTAATCTTCACTTACAAGCATTGACGCAACTGCCTAATTGATAACAAGCGCCAGAGGCTAGTCGGCACAACCGTTCCTCAGCAGCTCATGCTGGTTGGTGCGACTGTCAGCGAATTAAGCATGCTGATTGAGGGAGCTAGGGAAAAAATATTTTTTTTTTGAAACAAGGATCAGATCTACTACTATGAATTTTAGACTTGGACCAGTAAGCAAGAGAAAAGAAACAGAACCAAAGGGAAAAAGTGGAACTAGAAAAGTTCTCACAAAATCATGAAATCCAAGACAAACAAAAATATTGGGATCCCCAACGGAGTCGCCAATTTGTGGTGAAGTAAAATTATAAGTGCGAACACGAATGAATTCCTCTAGCCCGATGATGGGTCTAGCCACAACAGATACATTCTATGGAAGATTTCCTTAGGTTAGAACCAAATAAGAGGGCCTACCTCTTAGTCTGCTTGTCCTATTTGATGATTTCCTTGCCTTCTCGCTCCAACTATCTCTCGCTTCCTTCTTCAAGCACCTTAAACAAGTAATCAACAACAAACAACAAACATGACAATAGACAATTTGCAATTCAACCTACTTAACAAGTCAAGAAACATTAAGACATGAATGTATAATATAACAAGACATGTAGGAAATCAATCGATAGTTGCATATATTAATATCAAAGAGAGATTACAACCATTTGTCTTGATGTTGTAGTCCTCCTCTGACAAAACCAGGTTCCCACGCACTTCTGCTAGCATTCCATGATGGCCTCAAGCAACAATAGTTTTAAGGCTCTTCCCTTTAGGCTTTACTCCAAACCAAATCACACTTCTCCCTCACACAACTAGATAGCTACAGCTAGTAATAGCTTGTTGTCTACTCCAAACCAAAATAGCATAAGCACACCAATATCAACACTAGCTTGTGCTTGGGAAGAAGGGAGGTTTATATAGGAAAAATGGATGGGAGATGGATCCTCCTTTCATGGGAAAAGGACTTATCCCTTGAGGTAGTTCCATCATTATAGGGGAAAGGAGCCCAAACTGACATCCTCGACCCCATCCGACCAAACCATTTACCATACTTCCATTACGAAGCTTCTAGAGCTAGAAGCTTCGACTCCAAATTTTAAAAACTTTCCAAAACAGGACTGACACGACTGGAACATAGCTCAGTCGCACCGGACGGCGTGAAGGATAGTCCTAACATCGGGGCGGGGAAGACAAAGGTCATGAGCGTTGGACTTATAAATTAGGAAAAACAGAAGTTTTAGGGAAATGGTGCGAAAGGGAATTGATCTACTCATGAAAATGGATACAATGGGAGTTTCTTCATGAAGGCAAAGCATGCAGGGTTCACTGTAGAGGTCCTCCAGGATCAAGGAACGGGGAGTACAGGGACAATGACAAAATGTTGTGTAACACCTTCTATGATAGTTATTAATCTATAAGGTTCCTTTAAGCTAAAATATCCTTTAGGCCATTGCTCTTATAGAAGGATATCTTTCCCAGATTGGATTTTAATTCTTTTGCTTTCCATTTCATTGGTAATGGCTACTTGTGTTTGTAAGCTTATGTGCCCTAGCCAATGCGCGCACTTTTTCCATTTCCTCCATTTTTGTTGAGATTGAGGTTGCACCCAATACTACTAAACTAGTATTATACCTTACGATATCAAAAATGTTTTTAGATCATTTAACACTCCTTTTTCCAATTTGGTCCCATTGCTACTAAGAATCCTCCCAAAAGAGGAATAAGTTTATGTTTTGACTTCCACAATGAATTCTAGAGATGAAATCCCTTAATTCCAACCCCTATCCAAATTATTGGACTAGCATTTGTTCCTGGCATGTATTTTTCCTTCCATACATTACTCCATAAAGATTATGGGTTTTTAAGCCACCACCGCCAAATTTTGGCTCCTAGTAATTCTAATAGCTAGATTCATTGATAATGAAGGGCATTGGTATATCACAAAAAAAAATCATCTCAATGACGTCGAAACTAGATGTCAAAATTCAACAATTTAGAAAAACAAACCCTGAAAAAAGAAAGAAACAACTCTGGAAGAATCACACTTCCAGGAAGACCTCCAAGTGCTTTTATCAATATGAACTACTTATTGTTGATGGTATGCCACTTTTTTTAGCTTAAAATATTACACATCATATTTACTCCATATTTATCAAATATTTATATAATCA